>JARFIW010001392.1:5290000-5390677 GCA_036346225.1 Platerodrilus igneus | reverse complement strand
GAAATACATTGTTTTAGTTTAAAGTTTTTGTTAGGTTAGTAGGTTAGTTGAACCAGCGTATTTATTGCCCAACGCATGAAAAACACCTATAATGGTTATGATTCCCAGACCAAGAAATTCAATATCAGAACCTGAACACTACCGACTAATCGCTCAGCTGAGTGTGATATCGAAAGTCTTCGAAAGACGCCTGCTCACAAGGTTGAAACCGCACATACTAGACCGACCTGACCAGTTTGAATTCAAAGCAGAGCACAACACGGCATTACAAATAATACGAGTGACCGACCACATCGTCGAAAACTACAACAGAGCCAAAGTAACCGTTGCAGTAGCCATCGATGGAAAAAGCCTTCGACAAAGTCTGGGTACAGGAACTGCTCTACAAATTAGCAACTATACACAAGATGCCGATACCATTCATACAACTCCTAGACAGCTACCTAACAAACAAACGCCTACAAGTAGAAGTTGAAGATCAATTGTCGGACGAAACACACATCACCGCTGGCGAATCGTAAGGGGATGCCGCACTCCTGAGCTCTTCAACGCCTACACCTACGACATACCGTGAGCAGCGGACATAATATGTGTAATGTATGCCGACGGCGCCATCTTTATGGCAGAAGGAAAAACACGATTCAGCGACATCTAGACACACACCAGACGATGGACATCACATTAAATTCGCAAAAATCGGAGGCCATCCTCTTCTCTAAACACAATTCGTCACTATATCAACCACCGATTCTAGAAGAACACCAATTGCCATGGAAGCACATCCATAATATACCTGGGGTTCATCACTCGTATTTAAACAACACGGACACAACACAAAGAGTAAGAAAAGCCAGAAGTTATCTCTACGGAAGGATTACCGCATGAAGCAAACTGCCAACTGACACTACACTACGAATCTACTAGACATACCTAAGACCGGTCCAGAGGTACGCATCACAAGCATCAGAATACAACGACATCGACTGGAAGCTTTCCAAAACCAGACATTAGGAATAATAACCAGAGCAACTTGGTTCGTAAGAAACGAGGTAATTAGAAACGACCTACAAATCGACACCCTCTTCGACCACTGCAAACACCTTTATTACCATCAATACTACCCACGACCCTTCCATACAAGCCGCGGCACTGCTTTGATGACTAAGTCACAATACTAAATCATCACAAAAACACAATTCCAACAGATATCGGCAAGACAGTAAAACTCAAAAGGTTAACGCTGCAAAGGTAAAATGGCTTTAAGAGAGTCAAGTCCGACTGACTACACAACTGTTACAAATGGTATGTATAATCGTAAAGTAGTTTCAAGCGCTTTACTAGCGCATTTGTAGACTTAAGAGTCTTTCTGTTTACTCTCAAAACTATGTGGTAGATTATAAATCATTCTATTCCATGAAACATCCACAGGACATTTATTAAGATGGCTGCTACGTTAATAATGGGTTAGATATTCTTAAAGTTTTAGGCATTACGTTACGAATACGCTACGATAAATTAATATCCACATAAATCACGGAAGAAAATATTTAAAATTAACGTAGTTTAAACAATTTCACGATTAATCTTTTGTACTTACTTCTTTTAAAGAACTGCTGTGAGTGGCATGATCGATTGCTAATATTGAAGCAAAAAATGACGCGTTTATTGTATTACTAACAGATGTTGTTTGGTATTTAAAAAAATGCTATTATGAACCTTCGACCAACTCGACTCAAAAGTAGGGTATTATTGGAATACGCTATTTGCGTAGACAGGAATTTGTGTTTTTGTACTTTACGAATAATTGATGTAATGTGACGTGTATAAACACTGTGCAGTGGCGTTTTTTTCACAACAAAAACGTTATTTACAAATATATAACAGGTTTACTTACTAAACAACGTTTGTTAGCTTGTAGTTTGTGTGATTATTTTATACTTTAAACAGTTTTCAACAATTTTTGTATGTATTCACATACTAACGAAAGGTAGTTGATATGTACTTTATGTGCTTATTCGGCATATTGTAAAAGTAAGTTATGAATCCCTCGTTTTGAACAACATTTATCGACATACAATTTATGTTAATATACCGAATCACAGAAAAACACTTTAGCAAGTTATATACCCAATTGTATGCAATGTATGTAATTGTGCCCCCATCACTGAAAAGTTATTTACAAAGATATACGATGTCGCATATTAACAAACGTCTATTTGCCTGCAACTTATGTAATTATACCGCATCAAATAAAGGTCATTTACAATTTCATATGCATTCACATACTAACGAACGTCCATTCTCATGCAATTTCTGTAATTATACCGCATCACAAAAAGGTGCTCTACAGACACATATAAAGTCACACACTAACGAACATCCATTCCCATGCAATTTGTGTAATTATGCCACATCACAAAAAGGTCATTTAAAGACACATATGAAGTCGCACACTAACGAACGTCCATTCGCCTGCAATTTGTGTAAGTATGCCGCATCACAAAAAGGTCATTTAGAGACACATATGAAGTCGCACACTAACGAACGTCCATTCGCCTGCAATTTGTGTAATTATGCCGCATCACAGAAAGGTACTTTACAAACACATATAAAGTCGCACACTAACGAACGTCCATTCCCATGCAATTTGTGTAATTATGTCGCATCACAAAAGAGTCATTTACAGACACATATTAAGTCGCACACTAACGAACGTCCATTCCCGTGCAATTTGTGTAATTATGCCGCATCACAAAAAGGTACTTTACAGATACATATAAATTCGCACACTAACGAACGTCCATTCCCGTGCAATTTGTGTAATTATGCCGCAACACAAAAACGTTATTTACAGAAACATATGCAATCGCACATTAACGAACGTCTATTCTTGTGCAATTTATGTAATTATGCCGCATCACAAAAACGTTACTTACAGAAACATATGCAATCACACAATAACGAACGTCCATTCGCATGCAATTTATGCAATTATACCGCATCAAGGAAAGATAATTTATTAAGACATATTAAGTCGCACACTAACGAACGTCCATTCGCCTGCAATTTGTGTAATTATGCGGCTTCCCAAAAAACTCATTTACAAACACATCTGAAGTCGCACACTAACTAACGTCCATTCGACTGCAATTATTAAAACATATGAAGTCGCACACCAACAAACGTTCATTTGTATGTAAATTGTGTAATTATGCCGCAACTGCAATGTATTTACTTAATATATTTAACCTGCGTACAACTGCAGCTAGACAAAAATGTTGTAACAACAATGTGAGATTTTTGTATCACCACCAAGAATGCATTGGTTCAAAAACCTACAACAGCATAAACATTGTTTAATTGCCCGGTTAGATTTATAATAGTTATTTCCAAGGAATCCGCACACATTAACGCTCGAAAATTAAAGTAGATCCAGTTTAACGAATGTATTATAAAACTGCCCCACAACAACACTCATGTAAAACCCATTACAGCATAGCAATAATTTTTAAGCATATTTCTAGCACCCAAAGAGACGAAGTTTGATTTATCCAATTTTGCAGGCAGTTGTCGGTGTATTTTGAAGTGTCCTGTGTTTGAAGAGGCAACGAAATCTAGACTACAGAATCCCATTGCAACACTCAATTTTATTACATGTAGTCTTGTAACATATAAATTTTCCTGTAAATTTATTCATTGACTTTACCGCGGTGCATCTATTATTTTAGTCTTTATTTAACAACATTTATATAATTGATTCATTCGTTATTGCATATTTAATAACCGATAAACTTCAAAACACACTTCAATTTGAACTACAATTACAATCTATTACATACCACATCGCCCTTTGTGATAAAATTTATACAAACCATTAGCGTGTTGTACATCTTGAAGTATCTAAGATTTTCAAGTTGTTCCGACGATTAGCGATTGATTGTCACTTTTCGTTTCTTAGTTAAACTGGAAGGTCGCTTGGTGTTGAAAACATTTAAGATGTTCAGGAAAATCAAGTTTTCCTGGCAAAGGCGCCGTAATAAACGGCACAGTATTCTAAAAGTTGTCCGTGACAACTGAAGTAAAAGTGTAGTGTACAAATCTTTATGGTGAACGGTTTGTTTAAAAGTGTAAGCATATTAAAATTAATTATTTTATTACAGTGCAACTTCAATAACTCTGGAAATGTAGATAATTCCGTAATGATTTTGATGTAATTCCACGTAATTTCGATGCAGGCTTAGTTCATCGGAAATATATTATTTAGTTTGGTTCAATTAAACTCGTTTAGAATGTAAATGAGTAAGCAATTTTGTTCGACACATGGCCGACTTCACTATGCACAGTTGCACCTGGCGTGTTCAGTTCAGGCACATGTCACATGTCTCTAAATTATTATGCCCTACGTTGGGCTGTTATTATTTATTTGCTATGATATTAAATCTAACTTATCGTGCCTCTACTTTGGGCGACCATTATTTATTTGCTATACTATTTACGTAATTTTCTCACCCCTTACTTCAGGTTGTTATTTTTATTACTATGAACCGAAATTCTTGATCCCCTTCGTTGTGCGCCTTATTAATTTTCTACGTACTCTAAATTATTGGACCACCATTTTAATATTCACTATTAAGTGTAATTATCTCCTCCTCCAGCTGTTTTCTTAATGTTGCTATCAACTGGACTTTATCTTTAAACAACTTTATCTACCAATGGCAAAACTCGATACGTTACCGCCTTGCGGGTTATCACTTTCCTATTCAACTTGTGGCTCCGCCTTTGTACTATTTAAATCATATGACCTCGGCTAGCATTTATTTGCAATTATAAAATTCAGTAAATCTAGATTTTATATAATGAAACCAATATGTTATGTACAGCTTTTGAAATTATTTGTAATACATTTTTAAATTAGTTAACCTTATAAATTTTATTCATTGACAACCATTTAGTATGTACTCAAAAATCCAAAGTCACCAAAGAAAACTTATCTTTACCAACAAAGTGTAGAATATTCTAAACCTGTTTCCATATTACTCATTCAATACGTATGCAACCTCTTTGGTTGACTTCTTCACAAGCATCTCATATTTAGCTAATTCAATATTAAAAATAAAATAAAAAAATTCATATAGAAAAACAAATGTCTTATAACTAAAAATCTGACCTGGTTTTATCTTTTTCACATCGACGCTTCCAATAAAAATGATCTTCCCCAATTCTGGATTCCATTCTAATTATTGCCATTACACTATGGACCACCACCATTAAATTATATACCCCAATTTATTTCAATTCTCCAAACTTAGACTTTTATCATTCTTGCCCCAGACTTAAAATTGTAGTTTGTTTCATCCCTGTACTTCAAGATTGTATTATTCTTCTTTTCCCCTTGACATTTAAATTGTATTACTGTATTTTTTTTTCTTAACATCAGAATCCTAGTCTATTTCCCTCAGACCTCGAAACCCTATTATTTTTATGTCTTAGTTTACAATAAATTCATTAAAAACGTTCTTACGTTTAAACGGCAATTGTAATCTTCATATTCGCACTCATTTTATTTTTCACTTTTATACTTATTACGTATTACTTTGTTTAATGGCAATGCACTTCGGCCTTCATTGAGTTCAAAACTGACTTTCCTATCAAGGTGCTTGCTAATATAATCTCGAATTCCCACTCCATCCGTGGGTATGGTCTAGAACTCGTCGCTTGTTTCTGGCCAATCAAATAATTTCATTTTGAGCAGTTTCTGATGTAATGCTCCACGTTTTCCCATAATCACAACCTGCCCGCAGCTGTCTTTCATTATCAACATGCTGTATTTTGATAGATTACTTGCTTTTCTATAAACAACTGATGCAACCCGACTTTAAATTTTCATGTTTACATGCGATTCACGCAATTTTTAATCATTTCTCTTATCAAAATGGTTAGATCTTTGTACGCATTCATATTAACTGCCTGAAACTCTTTTTCTATATCCGTATTAATTTAATTGTCTGGAACTCTTCTTCTTAATGCGTGTCTAATTACACTTTATCATTTATTCCTAAATATACGCGTGCTTCCACTGAAAAATATCCTTATTTGTTTTACCTAAATTAACTAAACTTTATCTACAGGGTATTTAATATTTACTATCTACTTTAATACATGTACTTCTCATTCCTACGCCAACCATGCGTCTTCCTATATTTACCTGCGTCGCCCAAAACTATTTCTACTTTATATACAGGGTGTCGACTACTTACTATCTACAAACTATGTCTATTTCTTAATTATTTCCTTAAATAAGTACAGTTATCTGCTGCCTATTCTAATTATTCATTCCCGAACGACCTTTACTATAACGTGCACCCTTAAGCAATCCCTTATCACAGCATAATATGTATATATATATATATATATATATATATATATATATATACACATTGAAGCGGGCTACTGCTACCGCGTTTCTTTAATTTAAAAACAAGTAATAACAATAGTCTTTATTACACACTGTTCACAAGTCTAATTAACAGTATATGCCTTATCTATAGATGTTTTCAGTCCACTTAACAATGAAGCACTATTACACGAATGAATTTACAAGCACTAATATCTTCTTAAACTAACTTCTTTACCATAGGTCCATTAACAACACTAACACAACTATTTATTTATACACTTCTATTTATTTATGTATACTACAAGCTGCATGTACATTAGACACAGCATATAACATTTATGTATATTCTTGAACTCCTAGAAGCTCAACTACGTTTACTGTACACGATATAATTTATATTAGACATTCAGGTATAGACTAACTCTTACATTCATAAGCGGCCTTATATATATATATATATATATATATATATATATATATATATTGTAGTGTATAAGGGAGATACCAAGAGTTCTGAGGGTGGTTTAGTACAAGGTCGTATATGCCAAGCAAAATAATCCACATATTTGATCATATAAACTTAAAAATGTATGTTTCCCGTATTCTACATATGCTAAAATACCATTCAAAATGGTAGTTGAAATTAAGTGCCAAAAGGTAATATCGAAATGACTAAATGACGTAGTAAGATGTGCAGTGCTCAATGGTTTATACCGAGTTTGAATGTTAAAGGCCTTTGAAAGTACATTTGCCGTCCGGAAACCGGATGCGTCTATGAATGTTTAATATCGATTACGCATCCAGGTTCTAGTGTAATTTTTTTTTTGTTTTGCATTTTAAATAGAATCAACTTTTGGACAATGTTTGTAAATTCTAAATTATTAGTTATAACAACATCAAATGTGATTGATGAACTGTAATTATTTTGGACCAATGATAGAATTTAATGTGACTTATAAAAATGTAGAAAGGACATGAGCTATGGTATGTGCGACACAAACGAAATGTTAGGATGTATTGGACGATTTAGTTATGGGGTAGTAGGCGAGAAAAGTTAAAATGGTTGCCGTAGAAAGCAAACAACGAGAGATTATTTTCGAACTGTATTTGTAAAAAGACGTGTTTTTTCATACTGTGCTAATTTGTAACGATTTTGAAAAAAGTTAATAAAAGTATTTGTTTCTAAAAGAGTTTTGATTTAATAAAGTGTGGTAAAGAAGCAACAGCGACAAAAGCATAAAGTAAAGATTGGTAATTGTGCGACGGTGAAACGACGGATAAGTTAGATTTGGAAAGCGAGTGGTTATAAGGAAAGAAGTTGAATTTGGATAGCGTGTTAAAGGTAGCAGGATATTGGGAAGATTTATATAAAGGAACGGAGTTTGGATTTGGAAAGCAATTTATAGGTAGCAGGACATTGGGAAGATTTATATAAAGGAACGGAGTTTGAATTTGGATAGCGATTTAAAGCGAGTTATAGGTAGCAGGAAATCGAGTGGTTATACATAAAAGGAAAGAAAGTTGGATTTGGATAGCAATTTAAAGGTAGCAAGGACATCGGGAGGACATATAAAGGAACAGTAGTTGGATTTGGATAGCGAGTTATAGATTGGTAGCGGAGCAGCGGGCAATTTGTAAAAGGACAGCGAGTAGATTTGGATTAATTAAGAAGCGGACGGATTTATTGAATACACGACGAGCGAGATTAAGGAGAACAATAATTGGTAGTAGAGGATTCGAAGCAGAAATTAGCACAGGGGAAGTTATAGCACTGGGTATTCAAAATTTTAAATTCGGGTTAATTATTTCAGGTATTGGGGAGCAGCTTAAAATTTCAAGAACGACACCTGGAGGCGGTACAAAATTCAACCAAATAGGACATCAGTGTAAAGACGCATACGGCGACACGGATTTTGAGCCAGCAGTCAGCGCGGCCAACAACGAAGTGTAAACCAGGTAAGTGCTGAAATATGTTAAACGTCAAAAATAGTCATAAATTTTGGTAGTAATTTAATTTGGCACAAAGCGTCGTTGATCTTAATAGAAATTTTGGCATATACAAAATACAGTAAAAAATTTAGTACTAAAACAAAAGAGTGCACTTTGGTTGGACTTGGTACATCTACTTATAACAGAACTCACTATAAGTAGTTAAACACCCTGAGATTAAGAGCTTAAATAGTCGAGGCATTGAAATAAATAATTTAATTAAAGAACCAACCAAACGTTGCAAATACGGGGTGTGCGTTAAGTGTGCACATTTCATAAAAGGCGCTACAAAAGGGGCAAAAGAGAGTGAGTGACGGACAGTGAGTAGTAATAAAAAGGGGTAGTAATCATACAGATAGATAGATAGTAATAGTAAAATATATATATATATATATATATATATATATTATATATATACCCTGAATTAAAGATGTGACTCATTATCTAGTATTTTCTAGAAGAATTCTCGAATCCTGGAGAATACGCTGTGCCTCGGGCGTATGTATGTTTGACGGGTTGCCTAATAGTGGATCGCAACAATATATATATATATATATATATATATATATATATATATATTGCTGTGAAACCTACAAAAAGCCTCACGAGAGTAAAAAAAAACATTCGAGCACCAACGTTGAGCCGTCAAGATTTGCTGTGATTCTCTTGTCCGTTGAATTGCCTCTTTACTCTTTCCGCCTCGGCTGCTCACCTAGTTAAAACTTTCATCCTCATTCATAAAAAAAAACAAACCCATTCCTACCACAAACATCAACGTTAACTCTATTTACATCAATATTCATAATACATTAAAAATTTCAAAATTAAATTTCAGCATAAATTTCAGTATCATAAAATTTCAAGTTCAAATTTGTCATCATTTTAATTTGCATCCAGAATTAGAGGCCTTGTAGGATGCATACTAATTAAGTTAACAATATGTGCAGACCTGAGTCTGAATAAAAGGGAGCATCTCCCACCCCTTTACGTTAATTAAACAGGTTAGTCTAATTGAGCTCAAAGACAGACCCAAATTTTCATCATAATCCAAAACATAAACTTGATAAATACTCCTTTCTACTTATACAAGAAAATTTTACCTTAAAAATTCAAAATTTGTTGTTTATACAAATTTACTACTGTCCAACTTTATCAAACAAATTATAAAGATATTCAACACACACCAAAACATCTAAGATTGAACAACAATGCATAAGTTACCTGAAGGTTAATGCACTCGTGGCTCCAATGTACATCGTCCTTGATAATCCCATCATTCCAGCTGGGTTATGTTTACGTCCTCGGATTTCTGGCCGCCTTTAAAAATTTTCTACACCAACATTCGTCTAAAAGGTTTTAGGGCTTTTCAGGAACTCATCTATGTATATCTAAATCTTATTTTGTGGATCCAATCACGTTTACGAATAACACTTGATTACTCACTCCCGAACAATAGCAAAGAAATTCATAATTCGTTCACGCTATACAAAACTGCATACTTCAATGTATTTATTTATTGCTACCTTATCTTTCTTCTTTAAGTGCACTAATGCATAATAACTTGTATCGTAGCACGTATTCTGCTTGAAGTATCAAATAACATCAAAAAATAAAAAGAGCGAAACTCCTATCAGCATGGGTTTATATAATAGCCCGCTTGCAAGTCGAATTTGTCCCGCGACGGACAATTTTCAGAAATTCTCATTCTATTTTCCCTCCCGACGGCTCGGCACAGCGATTCTACTAAAAATTTGCACTCGTCCCAGTTGAAATCTAAGAATTTTTCACACGACTCGCAACACGTCTGTGAACAACTTATTAATTTTATATAGAAATTGTTATGTTTCCACCTCTCATATCTGCATCTTATTTCAACCAATCGTAAACCTAGTGACGCTTCACAAATCCCACCTTTTATTATCA
The DNA here is from genome assembly GCA_036346225.1 of Platerodrilus igneus. Lineage (NCBI taxonomy): Eukaryota > Metazoa > Arthropoda > Insecta > Coleoptera > Lycidae > Platerodrilus > Platerodrilus igneus. Next base: position 5,380,368 of record JARFIW010001392.1, on the reverse strand, counting down.
GTCTCTGCTTTGCGCGTTTTATCCGTCCCTTTCTACCCTGGTTTGAGTGGTACAAATCGATATTCTTTACTATCGGCTGTCTAAAATACACGTGGACTCGCGACGTGACTTTTAAATAAACGCTGTTTTGTATTTCGTGCTAAAGCATTCACAAGTTCCAATCTACGTAGAATCTGCATGTTTATCAGCTCGAATTTATTAGAACGTGACATTTAAAAGTTTGCAGGTGTGCGCTCCTAATGAACGTTTTAAATATAATTCTCCGAGCTTTGTTTCATGGTATTTTAACCTTCCTTTTAGCTGTTTGTTACCAACCTTGGATTTTCACAGGCTTTTATGCTTATTATATATTACTAATGGTTCAATTAACTCCAATTAAAATAATAATGAATGGCATTGACTTCTACCCTTCAATTTTTAGCGAAACGAATACATTTTCATGCTCCATGGTTTTAATAATGCTTATTACCTAATAAAATTCTATACAAACCCTACATTCTAATTGAATGATTGAAATATACACAGTAGGCCTTTAATTAAGCGTACTATTTTCTACTGCTTTAATATACACGGTGTTTAACATTATCTAAACAATATAAACCCTATGTTTAAAAGTAAATGACGAATTTATCCAATATGCTTTTAAATGAAGCGTATTATTACTCAAAATTTCCTTATACACGGTGATTAATTAATTTTCTACCCTGGTCTACATTTGAGTAATATATTTATATATATATATATATATATATATATATATACTGGGTGCTTCAAAAAAATGTATACACACTTTAAACTATTGTAGTTTTCCCGCACTACAAGGCTAATGTTATATTTCTTCGCCAGGTGCCAGCATAATCGTCCCTCTATGTTATATTATCAGTTGGAATATGTAATATCAACATGGCGGACGTACGTTTGAGTTTTGAAGAACGAAAGCAGGTTATTAAGTGGTACTGGAAGTTTGAGAATGTAAATGAAGTTCAAAGACAGTGGAGAAGGGAGTATGATACAGAACCACCTTCAAGATTAACAATTACACGCATACGAGACAAATTCAAAGTTCATGGAACAGTGTGTGATGTGCATAAAGGTCATTCAGGTCGGCCTCGAACAGCTACAAGTGATGAGTCATCAACGACAGTCTTGGAACTGTTTCAACGCTCTCCTAACAAATCTTCAAGGCAAGGGGCACGTGAAAGTGATGTAAGTGCTAGCAGCGTGCTATGCATTCTGAAGAGAGGCAAGTATCGTGTTTACATTTCAAGGCTGGTGCAACAGCTAAATGACGACGATCCAGATCGAAGGTTGCAATTTTGTGAATGGATTCAGGAGATGGTGATACGTGAACCGGGATTTATGGGTAGCATCATTTGGTCGGATGAAGCCCAATTCAAACTTAATGGAACTGTCAATAGGCACAATTGTGTTTACTGGTGTGAAGAAAATCCTCACATTACAATTGAAAAAGCTGTAAATTTGCCTGGTGTAAATGTGTGGTGCGGTTTGTCTTCAAGGGGACTCGTTGGACTTTTCGATTTGAAGGCACTGTAACTGGTATTAATTACCTAACAATGCTTGCTGATTCCATATTTCCTGCCATTCGTGCATTATACGGTAATGATGATTTTATTTTCAACAAGATGGTGTTCCGCCGCACTATCACAGGGACGTACGAGCTTACCTGGATCAAAATTTGTCGGGCCAGTGGATAGGACGCAGGGGGCCAATCGAGTTTCCAGCACGCTCTCCAGACCTTACACCACTGGATTTCTTCTTGTGGGGCACAGTAAAAGATGAGGTGTACAAACGTAAACCACGTAACCTAAACATTCTTTGGAATAAGATTCAAGCAGTGTGTAGAGAAATCTCATTGGACGTTTTGATACAATGTACAGAATCTGTGGTGACTCGTACTCAGAATTGTATTGATGCTGCAGGTCACCAATTTGAACAGTATTAACATTTGTTATTTATGTTTCATTTACATTGGACTTTCAGCTTTCTATTTTCCTGAAATTTAACTTTGTAGAACGGTAAATAAATTTTCTATGGAAGTTCAAGGTGTGTATACATTTTTTTGAAGCACCCAGTATATCTGCTAACCTATTGAAATCCCCTGCATTGATACAAGAAACCTCGGCACCAGAATCTATACATATTAGAAATTCAATAGACCCACACGTTATAATAATGTGTGGTAATAAACGTAAAGCAGTTTCAGGACGAGTGGTTGCCAGTTAAATTGTCGAAAATAGTGATTTGTGGTACCGTTAGCGACATCAATGGTCTGTGAGCTGAGGTAACAGAACTTGAACCATTACAAAAAATTTTAAATTCCTCTCTGGCAACTACCAATGTACTTAATCCCTGTCCTATACTTAAATCTAGTCCTTCAATCAAATAGACACCCAAACCATAAACTTTCATACATTTCGAGTAGGTAGGTTGGGCATACTGTCTAATTTCTAAAGAAAACAACTCAACATAGAATGCGGCTTATCCTGAAACCAAATGAACAAATGAGTTTAAGAAATCATAAAAGTTGAATAGAAAAACCTCCTTGGTGTCAAACCAACCAGAAGCAGACGAAATTAGACAGCTTTTAACGACTTCCGATTTATCTTTAATGCCAAATCCTACCGCTTTATAGAAGTGATTTAAAAAACAATTAAATTTATCGGTCGCCACAAAAAGAGATGGTTTTTCTATAGTAAGAATTGGTTGAGACGTTGACTCATCTAAAACATACGTATTACTAATATTAACCACAGAACTTGAGGGTTCTGCAGTATAATGCGACAAAACTTACATTACTAGTTAAGGACCCCAGCATCCGTAGCAGTACCTACAATAATCAACTTCCTTGCAGGAAATGCGTTGTCCTCTTAAAACTTCCTATTAAGCCTTCCAGTATAACCTAATTAACATATTGCTGCCGTTCCATGAAACTCAACACATCTAGATGTTGCTGTTATAAAAGCTGTTTAAGTTGGAATAACTTAGCACCAAAAGTGGATGGGTCGGCAACATCACACTGAGATTTAACCTACATCATAAAACAAACAGTTTATTTACATTTCCAATGCTCCACCTGTAGGTACTACTTTGGCCAGGAGGCGAGTTTTTTGTTGCCTGGAAATTTAGAATTTTGCCGAACCCTTGCCGTTTCAGGCAAGGTAGGGATCTTTAACGTGCGTGACAACACTCACACACGGAACCTCCATTTAACCTCTCATCCGAACGAGGGCGTAATTTTTGTGAAAAATGCTCACCTGTCATTTTTCAAGCAGTCGACCGTGTCGGGATTTGAACCCGGGACCGTGGGATCCGTAGTCTTAAGCTTACTACATTGATCCACGGCGATGCCTCATAAAACAAACAGCAGGAACATGTTCTAACAAAAAACAATATAAAAATAAAACAAAGAGAATTTCAAACCCTCCACAACTCCATCAACAGTGTATCCTGGTCACGGCACCAAAATCTATAGTGTAACCGACCTGAAGGCTGACCAAACGCCCTCTATAAACAGTACACCGTGCTCCATTATCTAACATCTAGTGACAGTGGCTCGACGCACCTACGTTGTGTTATGATGTAAACCCAAATTCACACTGGGAAGATGGCGTTAAGGCGGGAATGTTTGAAATAAAACTACAGTATTTTCCTAACCTTTGTAATGGCACTTAATTATAATCGTTGTAAGTCCTTGATAAAATTTTGACTATAAATGTTCCTAATGTTTTTATATGAGGATGTACATTTGTAAAATATTGTAGCGAGCTACTAGTAGGCAACCCATCAAACACACAAAACGCCGCAAGCACTGTTTATTCTCAAGGATTCGAGAATTCTTCTAGCAATTACTGGAGGATAAGTCATCCTTTTTAATCCAGAGTATATATAAGACCGCTAATGAATGCAATAGTTAGTCTATACTTGAATGTCTAATATAAATTATATCGTGTACAGTAAACGTAGTTGAGCTTTTGGACGTCTAACAGTAAACATAAATGTTAAGTGCACGTGTCTAATGTACATGCAGCTTGTAGTATACATAAATACATAGATGTGTAATAAAAATAGTTGTGTTAGTGTTATTAATGGGCCTATGGTAAAGAAGTTAGTTTAAGAAGATATTAGTGCTTGTAAATTCATTAGTGCAATAGTGCTTCATCGTTAATTGGATTAAAACGTCTTTAAATAAGGCATATACTGTTAATTAGACTTGTGAACAGTCAGTAATAAAGACTCTTGTTATTACTTGTTTTAAATTAGAGAAACGCGGTAGTATATAGTGATTAATTTAAAAGGAAAACACACAAGTCTAAAGACATTTAAGTAGTTTATATATGCCAGTTACAAGAAGCCAAAGTAAGATGGACGCAGAAACTGTAATGAATTTCGGAAGAAAAGTTTAGTCAAAATGCTGCGAAAATAGATGAAAAGCTTAGTGAAAATGCTGAGAAAATGGAGGAGAGGTCGGTTAAACTGGAAGTGACACTAAATGAAAACGTAGTAAGGTCAGTTGAACTGGAATCAACCCTTAAAGAGTTTAAATACGGTACGGAAATGACACTTAGTGAAAATGCTGAGAAAATAGAAGAAAAGTTAAGTGAAAATGCTAAGAAAATGGAAAAAAGGTTTAGTGAAAATGCAGGGAAAATGGAAGAGTTGAATGAAAAGACAGCCACGTTAGAACAAGGACTAATGGAAAGCTCCATTGCATTGAAAGAAGATGTCACTGAACAGGTAAAAACAGTTGAGCAAAAGTTGGACAGTAAATTGGTAAAAATGGAAGAAGATATGATGAGGCTGCAAGAACAAGTGATTTCACTACCAACGCGGCCACTTGAATTAGCAAACCAAGTTGTAAATCAGAACATTTCAGAAATAAGAACCATGGAAAGAAACGAGTCAATACCTTCTAAATTTAAAGTGAAACCACCCACATTCGATGGCAAAACACCTTGGCCCACATATTTGAAACAATTTGAAACTGCGGCAATGGCCAACGGTTGGTGCAACAAAGAGAAGGCTATCTCCTTATTAGTGGCCCTACGGGGGGATGCTCTTAACATCTTACAAACGATTCCCAATCACCAGCAGAATGGTTACGGCCTCTTAACATCGCAGCTTGAGATGAGATATGGAGATGCTCACCTTCAACCGGTTTGCCACGAACAAGTTAAGAACCGCTCGCAAAAGACAAATGAAAGCCTGCAAGAATTCGAAGCTGACATGGCCAGATTAGTTAGATTGGCATATCCAACGGCACCAGATAGTTTCCTCGAACAATTGGCTGTACAAACATTTGTGGATGGCGTTAAAGATGGCGAAATACAGCAAGCGCTAAGATTAGCACGGCCAAAAATGTTAGATGACGCACTGGCTCATGCGCTTGAATTTGAAGCAGCTAAGCAGACATCACACAGGATGTGTCACAAAGTTCGGTCTGTCTTAGAGGAACCTGGTCAAGCGCAGAACAGCATAGATAAAATAATCAACCGTGTGGCAGAAAGGCTGGAAAGACAACGACCGCGGAGATGGCGTCTGCAATGCTGGAGCTGCGGCGAAGTTGGTCATATACAGAGACGCTGTACTCAACCAGCAAAACAACCGGTTGAGCAGCAGGAAAACTAAAGCAAGTCGACGTGAGGGGGCGAACGTCGACAGCACAACGTAATGCCCCGGAAATTATCACCCGTGATGCATAGTTAATGGGAAGTCTGGACAGCATTTATATCGATGGTGGAATTAATGGTAGGGTTGTCCGATTACTCGTGGATACAGGAGCGACAAGAACTATTGTAAGACCAAATTTGGTTGGTCGTGGAAAGGTGCTACCTGTATCGGTGTGTCTTCGAAGGGCAAGTGGTGAGAAAATTTGTACTTACGGAGAGACTGCCGTTATGTTGGCAATTGGGGACAAATTAATTAATCATCGGATGTTGGTAGCTGAAATTATAGAAGAAGTGATCTTGGGAATGGATCTCATGAGAGAATATGGGTTTCATGTAAACATGAAAGAAAATGTGCTTCGGATAGATGATGATGAGATTCCATTTCAAGGGGCGAGTAACCAGACGATGCAAGTGCGAATGATTTGTGATATGAAAATAGCCGAGAAGGCGGCAATGATAGTAATGGGACGCCCGGATGGTACGCTCCGGGAAGGACAAGTATGCATGATGGAAGCAACTGAATCGGGAATGTGTCAGGAGGGATTACTGATTGGAAGAACGCTGGTAAAGTTTCGAAATATGATACCAGTAAGAGTGCTGAACATTAATCCGCATACGGTGACCCTGAAAAAAGACATGATTGTGGGAAGTTGCATTCCAGTATGCCATATTAAACGTTGTGTGGACGACACGAAAGATAAACCAGCCAACGGTTGCTCACGGAAATTGCTGAAGATGTTGATACCTTCGTATCAAGGATTAAACGGCGACCAACTGGGCAAGGTAAAAAAACTAGTTGGACGATATCGAGGTGTGTTTGCACTGGATAGTGAGAAAGGAAGGACGAATGTTGTGCAACACAAGATCAATACTGGAGATGCGCAACCGATAAGACAACATCCCAGGCGGCTTCCTCTGGCAAAACGTAAGGAAGCCGAGCAAATTATCAAAAAATATGGAAGAACAGGGAGTGATTGAACCCTCGAATAGTCCATGGGCATCTCCGGTAGTGCTTGTCAAGAAAAAGGACGGGTCGACAAGGTTTTGTGTAGACTACCGGCGGCTTAACAATGTGACAAAGAAAGACAGCTATCCTTTGCCCAAAATTGATGACACCTTGTAATATTTTACATAATCAACCGTCCGTCGTGGAACTGTGAAGACCAGTCAAGACGGTTAATTAAGGCCAGGCAGACTAAACTCAGCGGCGTAGGTCGTGGTTCAAACTCATAACTAAAACCTTGCTTGTACTTACCAATTATGCAATATGAATAAAAAAATCATCAATATATACATAAACAATTTATAATAAACATGGGCGCCAATCAGCGGAAAGGCACTGATACCTAATAAAAGTAATCATGAAATAAACTTCGTAGTTTAGAAAAAGAAATAACATTTTATTATACCATCGACTGTCAGGAAAAGCATATATAAACAAATAAATAAACAGTCTTGAACTCGAAATGAAATAAGGCCTACAGGGCCCACTATTCCGACATAAAATAAACGTAATTCTATCTAACCTAATTGTTATCTAGGGACGTGCACGTCGTCACATATACCTAATCTTTAGCCTAACTATGATTAACATAAGACCTTTAATTATATTAACAAAAGCATTTTGAAACACAACTATGCATTACTGTCCTTTCAACACGGTATCCGCATGTACAAACTAAATCAAGGATTCCATGGGTTAATACCGCATGCTCTCTTCAATGATTATTTCCGGAACACGCGAAACGTAATTTACTGTCTGTTCAGGCCTTGCCTAATATATATTAAAAGCATGCTCCTCTTATCTCTCGACTACGATTTGTTATTCGCGCATCGAAAGGTGAGCGCTGGTTCCAAACAATAAGATAAGTTAGTCGACACAGCTCTCTCTTAGAACACAGTCCATTATTAAATGTCACACTCGCGCCGGTTTGTCGGCATCAGTTAATTAATTAAATAACAACGTGGGTACCTCTATTCCTTCCTTCAGAACCCTCTCCTGCCTAACCAATTATGTATTTAGTGGTGAGTGTAAAGTGATAATTGAACACGGGGTAAGTTTTTTATGCAACCACATTCTATTAAACAATTTATTACGCATTTTTTGTTATTGTGAACCAGCCGTTCCGCATAGGCGTGAACACTGTCAATATAATTCACAAAAAAAACAGACCGGCCTATAGCTCGCAACAACAGCTCCCGCACCCCGTCGTTAGCGTCTATAGGTAGAACGAACATACATTTCCGCGAGCAAAAGTAAATATCATATCAACTGATCTATAGTAATTAACCTTTACAACACTACAAAAGTTTGACACGTAAATCCGAAAAAGCTTTCTTTACTGAGCTATTAACAAAGGTTAGTTCACGTCTTTATTACGTTCCAAAGACCGGTAGTTGAAGCAAAGGAATTTTCTTTTAAATAACTCTAAGCAATAGCACACCGTCGTTAGCGTCTATGTAGAATTAAAGTAATCCTTCCTTACAAATTAATAAGACGCTACAAAAAGTGATGTAGAATCGAAATAAAACTCATAGCAAAGGGTTGCTTTGCATTATTAAAATAAATGTCCTTCAAACAAAATAAATACTCACGTGTTCTCAGCAACACACAAACACGTCTTTACCCAAAGACCACACATCAAAAAAAGCCCGGAATCATTGCTGTTTCTTTACATCTGCAACCACATTCCTGCAAACCCCCAATGAATTCGTCCGGCCCTGCTGCCGTAGGCCGCACCATATGTTTAAATACCAGAAACTAAACCCTCTCACTACATTGTAATGCAAATATTATGCGATCCCAGGTACCGTAGACGTAAAACGAAAGCTTTTTAAAATATAGAAGCATTCGCTTGTATGAAATTATTCCACCACGGTCTATGCAGGCTTTGTAACACGTACATATAATAATTCAACCACGGTTCGTGAAATATACAAGTAATAATTAAATTGTGTCAACTATTAATACTATAAGTATTGGTACGCAGTAGCGTAACATTATATAAAAAATAATGATAAAATTTATGCTTAAGAAGGCGATTGAAAATCGGGTTGTTACAACCTTGGATACTCTGTTCGGATCTAAATGGTTTTCGACCTTGGACTTGAAAAGCGGATGCTGGCAGGTAGGCTTGGAGTCAAACGATAAAGAAAGGACTGCGTTTACAATTGGAACTGGATTGTGGCAGTTCAAGGTCATGCCATTTGGATTATGCAATGCCCCTGCTACTTTTGAACGATTGATGGAGTCAATACTGCGTGGACTGTTTTGGAAGACTTGTCTGGTGTACCTAGACGACGTGATAGTGTTAGGCCGGTGTTTTGAAGAACACCTGAAGAACCTAGAGGAGATATTCCAAAGATTACGGGGGGCAAACCTTACATTGAGCCCCAAGAAGTGTCACATGTTTGGAAACGAGGTGAAATACCTAGGATATGTCGTTTTGGAGACCGGAATAAGAGCTAACCCTGACAAAATAAAAATGGTACAAGAGTGGCCTACACCAGCAGATATACACCAACTACGCAGTTTCTAGGATTGTGCACATATTACCGACGTTTTATACTTGGGTTTGCGAACATTGCCAAACCGTTAACGAAATTAACCGAAGAAGGACAAGAATATGATTGAAATGACGACTGCCACAGTGCATTTGAACAACTGAAACGGCTACTAGTTACAGCACCAATTTTGAGTTATCCACGGATGGAGGGGAAATTTGTGTTGGATACCGATGCCAGTAACACAGCTATAGGAGGCGTTCTTTCTTAAGTGCAGGACGGACAAGAAAAAGTTATTGGGTATTTCAGCAAGGTCTTGTTGCGGCCAGAAAGAAACTATTGTGTGACAAGAAGGGAGCTGTTAGCCGTCGTCAAATCTGTAGAGCACTTTTATAAGTACTTATACGGCCGTAAATTCCTGTTGAGAACAGACCATGCTGCACTGAAATGGTTACTGCAGTTTCGAAATCCTGAAGAGCAAGTGGCAAGGTGGATAGAGCGGTTGCAGGAATATGACTTTGACACAGAACATCGGGTAGGAACTAGCTATCGGAATGCAGACGCTTTGTCAAGGAGACCTTGTCCGGTAAACTGCAATCATTGCTCCAAGATGGAAGAGAAAATAAGTGTCATCCATAGAATGACGGTAACCGATGATACTGGGCAACTCGAAAGAATACGAGAAAACCAAGAGAATGACGCCGAATTGGGACGTATTATTGAGTGGAAAAATAGAGGACAACGACCAGCTTGGGAAGAAATTAGTATTTTAAGTAGGTGCCTGAAGGCATACTGGGCACAGTGGGACTTCTTGATGATGGAAAATAGAATCTTGAAACGACGCCTGGAACTTGAAAATGGCACTGAGAGACTTCAAGTGATAGTGCCAAGAAGCGGAGTGCCGGAAGTGTTGCAGCACTTGCACGATGGTATTTCCGGAGGGCACTTTGCCGTGAAAAGAACTCTCGAAAGAATGAGAAAAAGATTTTATTGGGTAAACTGCAAAGATGATGTGAAGGAGTGGTGCCGGAAATGTGAATTGTGTGCCTCTGCAAATGGCACGGTCACAAAACGAAAAGCCCCAATGAGACAGTATAACGTGGGGAATCCTTTTGAGAGGGTAGCCATTGATATAGCTGGTCCGTTTCCTGAATCAGAGAAAGGAAATAAATACATCTTGGTTGCAATGGATTATTTTACCAAATAGCCGGAAGCATATGCTATACCTAACCAAGAAGCCGAGACGGTTGCAGATGTACTAGTGAATGAGTTGTTTTGTCGCTTTGGAGTTCCGTTGGAATTACACACCGATCAAGGTCGGAACTTCGAATCAGCGTTGTTTCAATATGTCTGCAAGTATCTTGGAATCAGGAAGACTAGAACCACGCTACTTCATCCCCAATCGGATGGAATGGTTGAAAGAATGAACAGGACGTTAGAGAAGTACCTGGCCAAAGTTGTCTCTGAACATCAACGAGACTGGGACCAATATTTACATTTGTTCCTACTGGCGTACCGATCTTCGGTACGTGACAGCACAGGATACTCGCCCGCTTGCGTAAAGCTAGTTTGGATTTAAACCTGGAGAAGAGATCGCAGGTGAAGATTAAGTTAGTAAGCTTCGTGAAAGATCAAATAGCATTCACGAAAACGTCCGAAAGAATATCCAGGCAGCAAGCGATCGAATGAAATCACAATATGACACGAGAACACAAGAAGGTGGTTATCAACCTGGAAATTTGGTGTGGTTGTATAATCCACAAAGAATACGTGGGTTGTCGCCAAAATTTTAAAGACAATGGGAAGGCCCGTACGAAGTGATGAAAAGGATTAATGATGTAGTGTACCGGATCAGAAGATCTCCCCGTGGTAAACCGAAAGTGGTACACTTTGACCGTTTAACATCCTACGCTGGCAACAACCAAGAAAGCTCAAATGATGAGAATGGTGTTCGACAAGTTATTAGTCATGAGCCAAATGTAGATTTTGAGAGCTTTATGGCGGCGTATGGTGGTTCCGCTAAGGCGAGATTTGGCGTTGTTGTTGAAAAACAGCAAGATCTGTTTAGAGCACCAGAAGAGTATTCCCTTGCACATTGCGTAGCTCAAGAAATGGCAATATCAAGGAGAATAGCTGTTGTTTCCAAGAAAAGTTTGGATGTGGATGAATTAGTACAACAGCAGCCAACTGTAGGAAAAGCTTTGGTTCTTCAAAAAAAAATCGTTATGTTTACTATCTGGTCACCAAAAATTCTTCATGGCAGAGACCTAGTTATGGACATCTATGAGAGGCTTTGCTAAATCTTAAGGCGCAGATGATGGAAAATGGAGTAACGAGACTAGCGGTGCCCAAGCTAGGCTGTGGACTGAATCGCTTAAATTGGAGGATAGTCCAAAATATGCTAGAAGTAGTTTTCCAGGGAACCAAAGTCCAGGTCCTTGTTTGTTGTTATCAACCGGTTGCCTACCAAGACCAAGAAAAGAGTGTTGACTGTTACTTCCAAAGACGTGTTGGATGCACCAGAGGAGATAGCTGCCGATACCGTCATCGGTCATTGAATTGGCGTCAAAATGTATTTACAGTTCGAGACGTAACGGTTTTAAAGAGGGGGCAGTGTAGCGAGCTACTAGTAGGCAACCCATCAAACACACAAAACGCCGTAGGCACTGTTTATTCTCAAGGATTCGAGAATTCTTCTAGCAATTACTGGAGGATAAGTCATCCTTTTTAATTCAGAGTATATATAAGACCGTTAATGAATGCAAGAGTTAGTCTATACTTGAATGTCTAATATAAATGATATCGTTTACAGTAAACGTAGTTGAGCTTTTAGAAGTCTAACAGTAAACATAAATGTTATGTGCACGTGTCTAATGTACATGCAGCTTGTAGTGTACATAAATACATAGAAGTGTAATAAAAATAGTTGTGTTAGTGTTATTAATGGATCTATGATAAAGAAGTTAGTTTAAGAAGATATTAGTGCTTGTAAATAGCATTAGTGTGATAGTGCTTCATTGTTAATTGAACTGAAAACATCTATAAATAAGGCATATACTGTTAATTAGACTTGTGAACAGTGAGTAATAAAGACTCTTGTTATTACTTGTTTTAAATTAGAGAAACGTGGTAGCAGTAGCCCGCTTCAATATTGTATTAGCATTTGAAAATGTTAGAATGTAGTTAATGCCGCGCTGTGTATGTGTCATCGAGGGACAGAAAAGGTCCCGTTAGTGCAGTGAATAATAGTGGGGAGTAACAATTTTTCAGACGGACGGGTAGTACAAGTCGACGTGTTGTAACCTTTCTAATTATTTACCTTTCTAAAAAAATTATTGAGTTTAAAATTTTCTTGCTAAACTAAGAATTAACAAATTGCTGCAAGCAAGCAGCATAATCAAATTTATAAAAAAATTTTTTAGTTTGGAATGAAGTCATCATGTATTTAAAGTTAGCTCGTTTTAATTGTTTGACGTGTACAAGCTTGAAATCTCTAAGTTATTAATAATTCAGCAAAAATTAGTTTAATGAAATTTCAGGCGCTGTTTTAAATATTTTACAGTCAGTTTTATCTACGCATAAAATTAAAATTTGCTATTATAAGAAGAATAAAATTGGTAATACCTGTTTGCATGTGTGGTAAGTAGATCATTGTTGTCACCTGATAAATAAGTTGAATAGCTGTGTTCCGTAGTGGGCGAAAGAAAGCTCTGATTACAAGATGTAATCAGATTACCTTAAATAACCCCTACTTCATAAACTTAAAACATTACCTTTAGTAAAATACCGCCAAGTGAAGTCTTTCAACCTTGCCATCTCGAAATCTAAAACAAAGTCGTTTTAACCTTGTCGACTCGATCGATCCTTCTTACACATGCGCGCACATACATAAATTCTGACAGAACGGAATGCGTTCAGAAACCTGCAAGGTGTTAGCGAGTTATTCTAACACATACCTTCAAATATCGAAATGTACACTATAATATTTTCAATAATTATCAACCAATGAGAAAAGGACTTTAAAACCCTACGGATCACTTCAAAGTTTATTCTTTCACAACCATTCGATTTTACATAATTTGACCTAAAGGCATAAAAGCAAGTCATCATATGTTTGAGTGTGGTTCATGTGTAAAGAGTGATTTCTTATAATTATTTTAATAGATTATTCGTAAAATAGTTTCAAGTACTTCACTAGTGCATTTATAAAGCTAAGCTCCTATGTTTTCTCTAAAAACCATGCCGTGGTTTATAAATCATTCGATTCTATGAAATACCTTCTAGGACATTTACTAAAATGGCTGCTACGTTAATAATGGGTTAGATATTGTTAAAGTTTTAGGCATTACGTTACGAATTCGCTAAGATAAATTAATATCCACATAAATCACGAAAGAAAGTATTTAAAATTAACGTAGTTTAAACAATTTCACGATTAATCTTTTGTACTTACTTCATTTAAAAAAACTCCTGTGAGCGGCACGATCAATTGCTAATATTGAAGCAAAAAGTGACGCCTTTATCGTATTACTAACAGATGTTGTTTGCAGTGGCGGCTCGTGAAAGTTGTAAGTCGGTGTTCACAGTATATACATAGTTGTTCCAAAATTATAATGTATTATATGGAATTGTTTATCAACTGATGCATTTAGTATTACTACTACAATATTACTACTACTCCATTTATGAAAAAAACTTATTTATACAGAAAATCCATTCTTCTGTTTTTTAGATTCACAAACTTTTCAATTACTCTATTATTAAAATCGTTTATGGTATTAATCAATTCCTTTTCGATGAATAGCATGGTTAATGCATTTAATCTGCCTTCTGGCACAGTGTTTCTAAGAAACGTTTTTATGCGTTGCAACTTTGAGAAACAATATTTAAAAATGGGTACGCTTCTACGACGGCTACAAGCTGCTCTACAAGAAAATTTTTTTGATATTGTGACTCCAGGACTGTTACTGTAATTAGGTGATCAAATATGAAGATCGGGCTTTTATTTGACTAATTATTGCGTCACATTGTGTTACATATTTCTGTAGCACCCGCTCCTATATTAGATACATTGCGTCTCTTATTCTTAAGAACTGATTCACAAGATGTGCTATTAGTATATGTGTTGCTACGTACCTAGACGTAGCCGGAAGAAAAGTAAATACCAGGCTAACTACCAACCGCGCGAGTGAGGGGATTCGTCTACATACCAAAAAAAAAACTAAAAAAAAGCACGTCGTCCACGATTATCTATTAAAAAAAATTAATTAAAATTTCTTGGTTCACATGGACAAAGAAAAGTATTAAATTTAAGTCATATTGTAAAGGACAAATTTTATAATGTATCTACAAAGTGCGCATTTCGTAACTAACATGTAATAAAACTCATTAGAAAAAAGTAATGCTTAGATTTTTTCAATAGCAAGTGTGTTAAATTAAAATATTCAATGTAGTTTTTCTCAATAGCACGTGTGTTAAAATTAATGTATTAAATATAGGTTTTCTCCATAGCAAATGTGTTTAATTAAAGTATTAAATGTAGACCAAGTTGTAGTAAGAATTAAAGAAATATAACTAGAAACATTAGCGAAGCAGACTTTTAAACATGGATGGTGAACGGGCTTCACATCATCAACAAACCTCTATGCGTCGGGATGCTTATCTTGCAAGTCGTCGAGGGTGAGTCAGCACAGCAACGCCACGGTAGTCAGGATCCATTTGACCTGCTACCGTAACTGCAGCAGCGGTCTACAGACAAAAGCAGTTGGTCTACGTCAACGAACAGTTGGGCCTACATAAAGAAAGAACTGATTTGGCCTCCAGCTAGGAGCTAAAAAAAGAATCTGATTAGAATGGGTAAGCGCAAGAAACTCACCAATACACGCAAGATACCTCCTACTTGTCGAACAAAAAAAGGGTATCTCTGTAGAAAATATTACAACGCCCAAGCCACATAATCAAATTAAAAATTGGTTTAAATAACACGAGTTTGAAATGCAATCCTCGCGTTGTCAAAACCCGATTAGCATACTGGAAAACACGATATCAAATAATAGTGGGATCTATTATTTCGACAAGTCTTTAAATGGGAATCACAGGAGAAAGAAATTATCCGTTCTTGAAATGTTTAACAAATTAACGGATACCTAAAACAAGGTATTGACTTTTAATAATCGAATACATTTTTGTTTTAGAATGAATAGATTTGAAAGAAATGTTAAGATTGCGCGTACTATTGTAACGAGGTAAAAATACAAGATGAAGTTTTGAATAGAAACAGAAGCTAGGTGAATGAAAAACGAATTACCACAAAAAAGGACGTTAAATATAAACGGAACAGTGTTGTTATCTCGAACACCTTGGATATGATTTAAAAATTCTGAAACATACTCTTTTAATTTAATCGGCTCAATCTTTTTTTGTTGAAGTTTTTTAAATAGAATATCCGCATCACGCATTATCTTATTGTAGAAATCAAGACAAAACGCAAATTCGCTGTCGCTTCAAAATGCCAGTAGTCCATAACATTCCCTTCTAGTTTTGTCATCCACACGGTCTGAATTCTGAGTTATTTACAAACATTCTATTATGTCATTTTTGTTCGTATAAAGATTTTGAACTAATTTAATATTATGTAGCCAACGTGTTGGGGCGAGTGACGGTAATCTTCTTTTGCATATTGAGTCAAAAAATTTCGTCCTTAGTGTGGATCTGGAAAAAAACTGGAAAGCCCGTAAAGTTTGAAATAAATTCTAGCGGAACGATTTACTGATGAGGCCTTTTGTAGAACTAAATTGAATTGATGAGCGTAACAGTGAATAAATGTGCTCTTGGATAAACTTCTTTGATTCGGCATTGAACCCCCTCGAACCACCACCCATAACTGCTGCTCCATCGTAACACTGTCCAATTAATTTTCCTTTTTTAAAGCGTAAATGAACCTCTAATTCCGATAGTAGTACCTTGCTTAATGTTTCGGCATCTTGTGTTTCAGGATTGAGAAAGCCCCAAAAACGCTCAATGGCAGGTCTATTAAATTCATATCGATAAACTATAACCATCTGTTGAATTGTAAACATGTCCGTAGTTTCATCAACCATCACTGCTAAATAATTTACTTTATTTATTTGTTTTGATATTTTTCTCTATATACATCCAAAATGCAATATAGAAATTCATTTTGAACAGTTTTAAATGTACCCTTGAAAACCGTCGAATTCTCTAGATGCTCCCTCATAGCATCATCAACTGATCTAACTGGATTAATTAACCCCGAAGAATACCAGGGTTATTGGACCCTTCAATCTCATCATGTCCCCGTAGTACCAATTCAAATACGCCACAAAATTTCACACAATCAATGATTCACGATAAAATGTACTAATTCTTATCCAACTTTTGTATAATACTACGGTAAGCACTATCTACCTGTGTGTCTATATTCACACGCCCAAACATAGAAAATTCAATACTGACATTTTTATGAGCATGAGAATTTTCATGCTTTTTAATTTTTTCACTTAAACGATTTAAATCCGCAAAACCAGATTTTTGTCCGAATATTAATTTCTTTTCCGACGACCACTTGCGAAAACAACAGATTACACACTACTTAGTTATTTAGAAAGTAAAGTATATCACTCTAGAGTGCAAAGTACATATCACTCTAGTGTTGAAATACTTTTCAACTCTAGAGTGATATGACTGATGTTAGTACGCTAGTTACCTAGGCAACCCAAACGACTACTGGTTTTTACCTTTTTGTATTCATTCGTTTCGTTTTGGCTAATAACAGTTTAAAATACCCATAGTTAAATCGATACTGACAGTTTCCGTTTTACTTAAAGATGTAATTACTCATATTAGTTTGTAATTGAAATGATTTCTTGAATAAAAATTGAGAGTGCATACGCTAAAAGCAACAGATTCGCGGATTTTATAAAAACAAAGTAGGTGTTCGAATTTTCAACATCAAAACGTCAAATAAATTTTATAGGTGTCTGTCTGTCTTGCATTATTGCGTACACATTTATTGCAAATAAGCATAAAAATAACTATTTCGTAATTGTTTTTAGTGGTGGTCGTCGGAAAAATAGTGTACAGTACTCGCGTGGAAAGTGACATTTCACACTCGTGGAATAGTCGCACTCGGCTGAAGCCTCGTGCGACAATACTTCCACTCTTGTGAAATGGGTCACTTTCCACGCTAGTAATGTAATATACTATTACTATAAAGTAATCACGGCAAATTTTTGTGGTTACAGCCACACAACCATTTATGTTTTTTTGTGTATATAGCTATTAAAGTTACAATTATAAACACGCTTTTCAGTTTTTGTTCGATTTTCAATTATTAAATCTGGTGAATGTAAACCAAGTTTCTTTATTTTCATTTTTCTTCATATGATAACTTTTTATTCAAAATATTCTTAACTGAATTTATTATATAATTCAAACTTTCACTCTTCTTCACCTTTGTTCTAATAAATATTAACAGTAAAAAAGATTAATTGAAAAATATAGTTACGGAACGATTTAAGTGAATTAATTACACACTAAAAAGTCAAAACGAGCAAACAGAGACTAATTAAATAGTAGCGACACAAAAGATAACAGTAATACGCGTTCTGTCCAAACCCAAACACGGATAATAAGCTGAAGTTCACGAAATATTTGTGAACCCTTTTTATGTAAAATTGCGTGATATTTCTCAACCAATCCTATACACACAAGGCGACGGTCAGGGCTAAGCATGTGAAACGCGCGTTCGCAGTTCTTGTGTGAACTCAGAAGCTACTTGTAGGTGAAATAAAACATAAAATTAGAAAACAATAGAAAGGAAGCTAACTCAGAATATAAATAAGTGCAGGTACGTGTCCAACCAGTTTTGAGATGAAGATCCAATAATGATGATGATGAAGCATATTAACAACCCCTGTAAAACAGCATTGGTATCTGACAAGTGTAAACTCGCAATAGGGTTACCTCACAACCATATACAATCTCCGTTAAACAGTATTGGTATCTGACAAGTGTAAACCCGCCATAGGGTCGCCTCAGATCCATATACAACCTTCATAGAACAACATTGGTATCTGACAAGTGTAAACCCGCCATAAGGTCGCCTCAGAACCATATTAAAATCTACCAAAGAGGTAACCTAAATCATAATGATTTTCCCATTCAAAATAAATATAAAAAACGACTACTTAAGCCTTTTAATAATGCAATCACACACTTCTTTAATAACCATCCTCTCAATTGTATAAATAGAAACATGTTAAAAAATGTTTTCCAATTCCCAAGTTATTGCATTTATGCAATAAAATTAATCAGCTGATTTCACGTTAAGCGTATTGGCTACCTAAAAAAGTCGGTCCCAGGCCGTAACACAAATTGAAGGCAATCATTCTTTTAAACTTTAAAAAATTTTTGCTTAGTGTACTCAAACCAAATATTTCAAACATCAATAAATCAAAGTCACCTTCAATTTATGTCATAAATGTCAAACTTGAAGTTTTTATTATTTTGAAAACGATCCTAGGTCATGGATCGAAACGTTAATAAAGATAATTTTAAAAACTATGAGTGGTTTAATCCCCAAAGAAGATTAAGAAGAATACTAAACAAACCACAACAAACATACAGGAGTATTTACGTTATAGATAGATTGGCGGCAGCGTTTTCCTACTTTATAGCATGTTATATTGTAACTAGCAAAATTATATTTTGATAGCAAAGAAGAGTAGATGTGTTTAAAATTAGGGTGTTCACGTGAACATGTGAACCTATACACCAACCGCTACTGGTTGTTTGATATTTAAAAATGTTATTATGAACCTTCAGCCAACTCGCCTCAAAAGTAGGGTATTATTGGAATACGCTATTTGCATAGACGGAAGATGTGTTCATTGTACTTTACGATAATAGATATAATGTGACGTGTATAAACACTGCAGTGACATGTTTTTCACAACACAAAACGTTATTTACAAATATATAGCAGCTTCACTTACTCGTAACTTTCGTTAGCTTGTAGTCTTGTGTTATTATTTAATACTTTAATAAGTTTTCTACAAATTCTATGTACCCACATACTAACGAAAGGCAGTTCAAATGTGCTTTATGTGTTTATTCGGCATATTGTAAAAGTAAGTTATGAATCCCTTTGCGATTGCGTTTTGAACAACATTCATCGACATACAGTTTATGTTTTATACCGAATCACAGAGAAACACTTTAACAAGCTACTCAGCCATATTATATACAATTTATATAATTATACTGCATCACTAAAGTTATTTACAAGAGACATATGATGTTGCATACTAACAAACGTCCATTCGTCTGCAACTTATGTAATTACACCACTTCAAGGAAAGGTCTTTACAATTACATATGCAATCGCACACTAACGAGCGTCCATTCGCCTGCAATTTGTGTAATTACGCCGCATCACAAAAGGTCATTTAGAGACACATATGAAGTCGCACACTAACCAACGCCTATTCGCCTGCAATTTGTGTAATTATGCCGCATCACAAAAAGGTACTTTACAGACACATATAAAGTCGCACACTAACGAACGTTCATTCGCATGCAATTTGTGTAACTATGTCGCATTACTCAAAGGTAATTTAAAGACACATATGAAGTCGCACACTAACGAACGTCCATTCCCATGCAATGTGTGTAATTATGCCGCATCACAAAATGTTACTTTACAGAAACATATGAAGTCGCACACTAACGAACGTCCATTTGCATGCAATTTGTGTGATTATGCCGCATCACAAAAAGTTACTTTACAGACACATATGAAGTCGCACACTAACGAACGTTCATTCGCATGCTATGTGTGTGATTATACCGCATCACAAAAAGGTACTTTACAGACACATATAAAGTCGCACACTAACGAACGTTCCATTCGCATGCAATTTGTGTAACTTATGTCGCATTACTCAAAGGTAATTTAAAGACACATATGAAGTCGCACACTAACGAACGTCCATTCCCATGCTAATTTGTGTAATTATGCCGCATCACAAAATGTGACTTTACAGAAACATATGAAGTCGCACACTAACGAACGTCCATTCGCCTGCAATTTGTGTGATTATGCCGCATCACAAAAAGTTACTTTACAGACACATATGAAGTCGCACACTAACGAACGTCCATTAGCCTGCAATTTGTGTAATTATGCCGCATCACAAAAAGGTACTTTACAGACACATATGAAGTCGCACACTAACGAACGTCCATTCGCCTGCTAATTTGTGTGATTATACCGCATCACAAAAAGGTACTTTACAGACACATATAAAGTCGCACACTAACGAACGTCCATTCCCATGCAATTTGTGTAATTATGCCGCATCACGAAAAGTTACTTTGCAGAAACATATGAAGTTGCACACTAACGAAGGTCCATTCGCCTGCAATTTGTGTGATTATGCCGCATCACAAAAAGTTACTTTACAGACACATATGAAGTCGCACACTAACGAACGTTCATTCGCATGCTATGTGTGTGATTATACCGCATCACAAAAAGGTACTTTACAGACACATATAAAGTCGCACACTAACGAACGTCCATTCCCATGCAATTTGTGTAATTATGCCGCATCACAAAAAGTTACTTTACAGACACATATGAAGTCGCACACTAACGAAGGTCCATTCGCCTGCAATTTGTGTGATTATGCCGCATCACAAAAAGTTACTTTACAGACACATATGAAGTCGCACACTAACGAACGTTTATTCCCATGCAATTTGTGTAATTATGCCGCATTACAAAAAGTTACTTTACAGATTCATATGAAGTCGCACACTAACGAACGTCCATTACCATGCAATTTGTGTAATTATACCGCATCAAGGAAAGATACTTTATTAAGACATATGAAGTTGCACACTAACGAACGTCCACTCGCGTGCAATTTGTGTAATTATGCCGCATCACAAAAGGTTACTTTACAGACACATATAAGTCGCACACTAACGAAGTCCATTCCATGCAATTATGTGTAATTATGCCGCATCACAAAGTTACTTTGCAGACAACATATGAAGTCTGCACACTAACGAAGGTCTCATTCGCCATGCAATTTGTGTGATTATGCCGCATCACAAAAGTTACTTTACAGACTACATATGAAGTCGCACACTAACGAACGTTCATTCGCATGCTTTGTGTAATTATACCGCATCAGAACGGATACTTTACAAACATATAAAGTGCACACTAACGAACGTCCATTCCCATGCAATTTGTGTAATTATGCCGCATCACAAAATCTTTAGCCACTGAAATTAGCTTGAACTTAACGAAGTTCATTCGCTGAATTTTGATAGTGATTTCCGTAATACAAAAATTACTTTACGCAATTGGAATCGCACATTATACGAACTTTAATTGTCCCATGTTTGTATATATTAATCTACGATTACGGTCAAGAGGAGTTTACTTTACGTTCGGATAATTGTTTTAAGTTGCACTACTTGTGAAACGAACGTCCATTACACATGCTAATTTTGTTGTAATTAACTGCATCAAGTGAAAGTTACTAATTCATTAAGAAATATGAAGATATACACACCGGTTTTAACGAACATTCACGTACGCGTGCAGTTTTAAGTGTTTACTGGGTGATCTCAGAAAGCTCTGTTACCGACTTTCTTTAGGATTAAGCGTATTCTTTTAGTGAATATCAGAGTCGTGAATACTGGATTTTGCAGTTAAGTGTGTGTTCAAATTAAAAATAAATAACATTTGAATTTTATTCGTCTTATATAATTTATATATCCTTTTATTATAAGTACGAGATAAGATACGCTCAGGTTATAATGTTATCCAATCATTTATATAATACAATTAGTCCATACAAGACAGTATTGTAGTTGTTAACAATGTTGATTCTACGATAAGAAATATGCTTTGTTAAGGTCTTTGTACGGAACGTACGTACTTTGTGTTGGACGCGTGCCTTACTCATTGTTTTTCTTGGATGTTGATTGATTTTCTTTGGAGGCGTGTACGATGGAAAATCGGTATGCTATTAGGAACATGTAACTTTGGAATTACTATTAAATAAAACAAGTAAATAAAATATGTAAACTTTATTTTTATATATGACGTAGATTGTGATAATCATCTTTTTAATGTGTATTCATTCAAGTTATCCAAACAATTGTATCTTTGTACCAATAGAACATATTAGTCTGTTGGAAAGTTACAGACGACAGTTGCTTTCTGTTGAATTTTGACAGATCGCGTAATACGGAAGCCAAACGGTTCTTCACGAAGCGGGCAGCGTGAATTGTTCTGGAATGTGAATTTTCCTTGTTCTAACATATTAATTCACGGTATTATAGGTCATAACTTGGAACGGTATTACAAAAATATGTTGCGGTATAATTGTTTTTAATTGTCACGTAGTCTGTGAAAATTTTTGTCGAATTGGTTTCCATGAACAGGCAACAGACCTCAATTGTTCGTTGTATAATATGAAACTGTAAGTGTTGTTTCTACAAATTCTTTATTATGAAGAAAGATGCTTATATAGAACAAGTGCGGTTTTCATAATTTTGACGACCTGTTAGTATTGAATGCTTTACTTGATTGTTTATAACAATTAGCTTGAATTATTACGTGAAATTGGAAAACTTGTACCAAATTCTTTCTTTTAGAATTAATGCGTGTCGAATTGTTTAGTGAACACTTTTTATAATCAGTAAGTAGTCGATACTTTCGAGTATCCATATGAATTAACTTTGTTTTCTAAAATTAACTTATAAAACAAAAGTAAACATAAAATTCACTTTATTGATAGAATAATTCTTATTTTCGACCTAAAATTATCTTTATTTGAGAATGACAATCGATTCTATCTGTATTTAATTATATTAATTTAATATAACACATTTTATGTTTCAATCTGTTCACTATAATTCAATAATAGTCAATGGTCGATACCATAAGGTAAGAACTTCAAAGTATTTAGGAGTTCTTTAAAAATTATTTACGGATACAAGAAAATAGCTTTTCGCTATTATCCTTTACAAGGGACTGATCAGTCTTCTCACGTATAAGAAGAATACGTAACGCCTTATTCTTATTGTTACTGGTTGCAGATTACAAGCCGCACAGGTCATTCCTACAGAGCATGAGTTCGATAGCAGGCCTTTGAAATTTCTAACTTAGAGCGATTCCTGCATTAATTTGCTGTTGAGGCTCATCAGTATGGAAAATTGCCCGTTATACTATTAGTAATGTAACTTACATGCGACCCACAGCTCATTACAATTTAAAGCACATAGTATAGGCTTCATTGAGATTTTAACTTTGATTCATTTAAGATTATTTGCTAATGTGATTGTGAATTAAGCTCTTAATTCTGTAATAGGTTATCATTCGCAGTGATGGCTGAAACGTATCAATTGTATATTTGCATAAAGATAGTTGGATTATGAATTGATAATTGTGGAGTTGTTACAGAGATCAATTACAGAGGAAATTTAGCTATTGCATTCTGGTGTTTAATTGATTTTGAATATTCGTAGTTATTCTGATGCGAAGACAAGTGAGGTTTTCATAAGCAGTGAAGTTGTATTAGAATTTGGAATGGGATTTTAGCAGACCCAGCATGTTAAGAGGATATGTCAGCATTTCACTTGCAAGTCATTAGGTGAATTGAATCTTTAGATATGTCAAAAGTAATTATTTAACGAATGAATATTGAACTTCGACAGAGTACAGAAAAGTTGTGAAGTGTAAATCGATATGGTGAATTAAGAGAACATTCAGAGGTCAGTACCTAGTTATACTGTTTCATATTTAGTACCCCTATTCCAATTGGTTCGTGGTCAGTAAAATTTTCTGGAGATCCAAAACAGGTTCATCAATTTTTAGATAGAGTAGCTGAGTTAGCACACTCGCGTAAAGTATCTGATGAAGATTTATTTAATGCTTCTGTAGAATTGTTTACAGGTAACGGTTTAGAATGGTATCGTTGTGTTCGAAATTCGTTAACAAACTGGAATTCATTAGTTATTCGATTAAAGGAAGATTTCTTACCATCACACTCAGAGGACGAGATTTGGGAAAAGATTAGGTCGCGTCATCAACAAAAAGGAGAATCTGTAGTCATTTATATAGCTCATATGGAGAATTTGTTTAGTAGGTTACCACAATCACCTGCGGAATGTACAAAAGTTAGAATGGTAAAGAAGAACCTATTACCTGATTTTATTTGTCAATTAGCTCTAACGGAAATTGATAGTATGTCAACATTAATAAAGTTGTGTAAGAAATTAGAAGAAGCTTTCTTACATGGTAAAATTGTTCTTTTAGTCGCAGCTTGAAGTATTTCAGTGAATAATAATTCACAGTGTAGTTGATAATAGTGATTTGTATTTAGGTTTTTCTTCCATTTGTATTATCTACAATAGTTGTTTGATAAATTTTTTATAGTAGAGATGATAGATGTTTATAATTTGGTACACTGGTTTTTACTGTCGGTAAACCGTTTCAAGATTGCTCTTGTGCATAGGCACGTTTTGTTTTGATATATTTTGATAGCAATTTTTGATTTATTTATATCCGCATTGCAACGCAGTATGTTAATTGGTTGTAAGTCTAAGTGAAACTTGTCGTCGTGGTTGGTCGGATTAGCAGTATGTCAGTCTAGACGAGACTTAGGAAAAGTCGGTCGCTCAGCATTACATTAGTCTAAACGAGACTCGAGGTAAGTTGTCACTCTAGCGATTTTGGCATCACTATTTTGAGATTGGTGATAAGGTTATAATTTTTTGTTTATAAGTCTAGGTGAGACTCACAGAGGAGTTTGTCACCCTAGCAAGTTTATGCGTTGTGAAGTACTTTTGTCTATCTTGACAGTTTGATTATGAGTAGTGTAAGAGTGTACTAGAACATTGATTTATTGTTATCCTAGATGGAAGGTTGAGAGTAATCTAAATTATAAATTTATTATATTTAAAATTGTCATTGTCTGCGAATTTAAAAGAGAAGGTGTTCTTAAAGTTTGAAGTTCATTGGTTTAATGTTTGAAGTCATGTTGATAGTTTAGTTGAGATCAAGTTAGATAATGTGGATCCTTGGTATGTCTCTTCGAGAGAAAATTTTAGCTTCACCTGATGATTACCCCCAATGGAAGGTAGAAGATAATTATGTATTTAAATTTCTTTCATCAAATTTACCACTCTTGTCGAATGTAAGGGAATGGAAATATTTAGTCCCTAGATCACAGAAGGAACAGGTTATTCGGATAAATCATGACCCTTCAGTGGCCGGTCATTTTGGTTTTTTTAAAACATTGGCACGCATTCAAGAGAATTTTTATTGGCCAAAAATGCGTATTGATGTGTTGAAATTTTGTAAAAATTGTTTAACTTGTGGTGCACAGAAGGCATCGAATAGAGGACCCTTGGTTTAATGGGAAAGGAAAAGAAGTGAAGTTCCCCTTTCAGATTATTGCTATAGACCTCATGGGCCCATTTCCACGGTCTAAGGTTGGACACAAATGGTTGTTAGTTATAGGTGATTGGTTCTCAAAATTCACGTTGATGTTCCCGTTACGTAGTGCAAAAGCGCATTTAATAGAACGTGTGTTGGAGGAAAAAGTTTTTTTAGTTTATGGTGTTCCCAAATATATTATTTGTGACAATGGCTCACAATTTAGTGGTAAAATTTCAAGGCCGTATGTAAAAATATGACGTTCAAAAAATTTGGTTTAATGCAGTTTACTCTCCCCAATGTAACTTTGTAGAGAGGATAAATAGAACAGTCGGAACAGCTATACGTTCGTATATTGGAGAACATGATACTTGGGACATAGAGTTACCCC
Organism: Platerodrilus igneus; assembly: GCA_036346225.1. Classification (NCBI taxonomy): domain Eukaryota; kingdom Metazoa; phylum Arthropoda; class Insecta; order Coleoptera; family Lycidae; genus Platerodrilus; species Platerodrilus igneus. The sequence continues at coordinate 5,354,300 of JARFIW010001392.1, read as the reverse complement.
AAATTCAGTATGCGATTAATTCTGCAAAACATCATGCCACTGGTTATTCGCCAAATTTCTTAGTTTTTGGTAGACATGTTCCTGTGTCTGGAAGATTTTATGGTCTTGATGTGGAACCCTCAGTTGATATTGATTTTATTTCTAGAGATAGACCTTCGTATGTATCAGATCATCAAGGACTATTTGATATTTTTATAGACGTACAGAAAAGGTTACATTTAGCTTACATGCAGTCTAGTAATTCGTATAATTTAAGAAGACGTAACATTTCTTTCGAAGTAGGTGACAAAGTTTGGAGGTCAAATAAAGTTCTTTCGAAAGCAAGTGATAAATTTACAGCTAAGCTTGCGCCAAAATATGTTTTGAGTATTGTTAAAAGAAGGTTTCAAGTTTAATTTATGAGTTGATTAATGAAAATGGTTCGAGCAGGCAGATGGCATGTTAAGGACTTAAAACCTTATTCAGAGTTCAGTGGTGATATTGAAAGAGAACGTTTCTGAACATTAATTAGTGTTGTTGATATATTTAATGGTTGATAGTAGGAATTATTTCTGTCTTATCTTTTAGTAAAGAGTTTAAATATTGTATTGGAATACTGTTTGGTAGTCTAAAAATTTTAGATGTTGGATAAGAAGTATAAAAAGAATTTTTGTAGCGCAGTAAAGCTGATACTAGACTGTGCTGATATTGTTAGTTGCAGGTTATTTATTTGAGTCAAGATAAAAAGTTACATGTTTCCGTTTGTCAAATGATTTCATTGGTCGTATAATTCTTTAGTTCAAGGTTATAAAGGAATGTTTAGGTATTTTTATGATTAAATTGTTTGATAAATAAAGTTGTATATATTTGTTTATTATTTTCTTTTGGATTTATGATTAAAGTGTTTGACAATTAAGATTGAGTATAGTTGGTTATTATTTTTTGGATTTGTGATTAAAGTATTTGATAATTATATTAGGAATCAGGTAGTTGAGTCCATATTAAATATTGGTTGGAGGTCAATATTGTTAGTAACTTTGATAGTTATGTTTATAATGAATATTGTGTGAGATAGCAATGTTCTATGTTTATAATGAATATTGTGTGAGATAGCAATGTTCTATGTTTATAATGAATATTGTGTGAGATAGCAATGTTCTATTTTGTTCATTCATGCGTGAGTGAGATTTTTGAGGAGTAAGACGTGGAGACGTTTTACTTGTCTCTTCTGGGAAAGAGATATTTCTACATTTTGGTTGCATATACATGCGGTAGATTGTTGAACGTTAGTGATTTGCTGTTTTGAAGTTATGTTTGGAGTGGATCTCAAAGATAGTGAGAGTCCTTTTCTTCTTTTGTAAATATGTAAATTAAAGTTAATAAAGTAAAAATATGTTTGTCATGATAATTTGATATTTTCATTAAGGAATTATAATACAGCAGTATTATATGTTTTGTTGTTTAAGTTTCGAGTATAAATGAGTGATATAATAACCCCGAATATGATTAAACGATAATGACACCCTACCGATTAAGACTTCCCGAATTTGTCCCCTTGTGGCGTATAGTACGCGTAGTTACTCGTCACTCATTTTCAATTATGTTGTATCTTAAGTGGTAATTTTGTTTTATTTTGTAAAATTAATAATAATAAGTCGTGAATATGTAACAATAAATTCAAAAAAATTCTTAGTATTTATTCCAGAATTTTTCTCTTAGAAAGAGGCAGTGTAGCAATTTTATTTTCTACCTCATATATATATCTGTATAATCAATCCTTTTATTAAATATTAAATAATATAACACATTATAATGTTATCCAATCCACTTAATATAATAATATCTATTGTCCAATAAAGAACTAGTATTTAGTTCATGTTAAAAGTTGAATTCTACGGAGACAAGATAAAAGCTTTTGTTTGGTATCCTTCCTGGATCCCCTTCCACTCAGGAATCGTAACGTAACTTTGTTACTGGGCAGCAACAAGCCGCCAGGTCACTTCCAACACAGCTGGAGTTCAAGCAGGTCGAAAGTTGTTCTTAGGAGCGATGTCCGTGATTGATTTTGCTGTTGGAGGCGTGCACGATGGAAAATTGCCCGTGTATGCTATTAGGAACATGTAACTTTGGAAACTATTAAATTTAAAACATGTAACATTGGAGATTATTAAATTTGAATTTAAATTATATTGCAACGTAGATTGTGAATAAGCTCTTTTCTGAATGGTATTCATTCGAAGTTGATGGAAAACAATTGTATCTTTGTATAATATGGAATCACATATATAAAGTTGTTCGGATCAATTACAGACAACATTTGCTTTCTTGTGGTGTGAATTTTTGAAACGCAGTTAATGGAAGCCAAGTGACGGTTTTTCAGTAAGCGGCGCAGCTGTTTGTTTGGAATGGAATTTTCCGTTGTTCAAACATATGTCAGCATTCACGCAAGTATATAGGTGCAAATTGGAACTCTGGTATGTACAAAAAATTATGTTCGTATGTTGTCTGAACTGTCGACGTAGTAACGAGATAAATTTTGCTGTAATCGACTTGTGTTAACCGTAAACAGGTCAAGGCCAGACCTCAGTTATATTTTTCGTAGTCATACGATATGAAACTGTAATTTGTTTCTACAAATTCTTTTATTAACTCAAAGAAACATCAGAAGATGTCACTATTAATTAGATAAATTAAATTCTCATAATTTTAAACCTTTAGAAATTGAATCTTTACATTTGATATTTTATGAACAATTAGCTGTAATTATCTACTGTGAAATTAAGGTAAATTTACCATAATTAACTCTTTCTTTAAATAAGCAATTTTATGCTTTGTCAAATTGTTATATAAACTTCATTAAATAGTAAGTGGTACGGATACTTTCAGTACCATTGTAATTAACTCTTTCTAATTTAAATTAACTTATAAAGGAAGACATATTTTTGTAAACGAAAATTACTTTATTGGATACCAAAAGAATAGATTCTTATTTTCGGACTAAAGATTATCTTTTATTTAAGAGGAATGAAAGTCGATTCTGATCGTATTTAATTATTTTTGAATTTGAATGCACAAACAGTGCTTTTCTTTGTTTAATCTGTTCACAGGTGCAGTGCAGGATTGCTAAGGTCAAGGTCGAACCATAAGGTAAGATACTTCAAAGATTAGGAGGTCTTTAAAAATTATATAGTGGTTATAGAAAATAGGTTTCCGCATTAACCTTGTACAAGGGACTTGTATCAGGTCTTCTCAGTATAAAAAAATACGGTGGCGCCTTATTCTTATTATTAGTGGTTGCAATTACACCCCGACCCACAGCTCATTCTCTACCCAGAGCATATAGTTCGACTAGCCGCTTGCCTTTGAGATTTCCTCAACTTAGAGCCACCTTCCATCTTAATTTGCCGTGGGCTCCATTTCTAATTATCGGAAATTCTCGTTAAACTAAATCCATACGTAAAAAGGGTTTTTTAGTTGTCCTTCTTGTGAAAATTGTCGAATTGGTTTCCATGAACAAGCACGGCTCAATTGTTAGTTGTATATTAACTGTAAGTGTGTGTTTCTAATTCGATTGAAGAAAGTATGCTTGATATAAACACACGTGCGGTTTTACGGAACATTTTGACGTACCTGCTTAGTGTTTACACGTGCTTTACTGATTGTTTTTTTAGTTGATTTTCGTTTGGAAAACCTGACCGATTCTTTCTTTAGGATTAATGCGTGTGCGATTTGGTTTAGTGAACCTTTTTTTATCAGAGTAGTGCATACTTGGATTATCCAAATGCAGTTTTAAGCTTGTGTGTTTCTAAAAATAAAATAAAACAAAATAAAATAAAACACCTCACGTTACTGTTTGTTTGAAGTTTTTCACTGCATTTTGGAGGTTTATGAAAATAATATACATTTGGTTCCGTTTGAAATTAAACTTGTGTTACAAAATATTTCGGAATTATCGTCTCAGGAAATAGAAGTAACAAGAAATTTATCAATGCTACCTAGTTCCGACGCGTGATAATGCCTGCTGCTAACACTAGTGTGTTAGTGTGTGTAACGTGTGATAAGTTCTATCAACCCCATCACCGTCAAGGGTGAAGTGCTTCGTTAGTGCAGGACATCGTGAATCCTACGCTTTAATTGCAAGGAAGCGTTACATGAAGAACTTTCTGTAAGTGAACTATTTCATACTTGTTATTGCTTTGAATGTCTATCCGTTGTTTTGAAATATCTTTGTCGTTCTGATACCTTTTACAATAGACTTGCATGCTATATTTTTAAAAAAAAAAAAAAGAGAAAAGAAAAATCAACAATACTGAAATTACTCATATCAATTGTGCCTACCTAGTTATCTTTTGTTAAAATTTTGTTTGATTCATGTTTAATTGGTGTGTGAGGAAACGTTTCTGCTACTCCCCAATATTACCTCACTTTGTACTAAAATTTTTATATTGATTTTATCGTTACTATATTATAGAGATTATTCAAACAGTCTATTTACATTTTTTTTTTCGTACAGAATAACTTATGCTTAATTTTTTTTTATTGCAGGTTACTATTCTAATTCTTTTTTTTTGCAGGTATTAATCACTACTTTCTTACAGCCGCGTACATTCTATGTTAGTCTGCTTTCTACAACCCCCCCTAATCTCCGATTGAGCCCGGTCATTCCGTGATTTCTTGGTGTTACGCACGGCTCCACACGAGTAACGTAACATAAATTTGGCGCCAACGTGGCTGCCCACTCGATTAACGTAACAGCTCATTTACAAACACATCTGAAGTCGCACACTAACTAACGTCCGTTCGACTGCAATTTATGTAATTATGCCGCATTACATAAAGATAATTTAAAAACACACATGAAGTCGCACACTGGGGAACGTCCATTCGCCTACAATTTGTATAATTATGCCGCATCAGGGAAAGAAATTATTAAAACATATGCAGTCGCACACTAACGAACGTCCATTCGTATGTAAATTGTGTAATTATGCCGAATCGCAGAAAGGTAGTTTACAAATAAATATGAAATAGGACACTAACGAACGTCCATCGCCTGCAATTTATGTAATTATGCCACGTCACATAACAGTAGTTTAAAAATACATATGAAGTGGCACATTAGGGAACGTCCATTCGCATGCAATAATTGTAATTATTGTGCAACACGCTAAAGTCATTTACAGAAATATGTGATGTCCCATATTGATGAACGGCCATTTGTTCGAAATATGTGATTTTTCCGCATCAGAAAAAATAATCTAGAAGTCATATGTGTTATCCGTCGCTAACGAAGACGATATGCATGCTTTTTATGTAATTAGGTTGTATCAAAAGACAGTCAGGAAAATACATACGACTGCATAATAACGAATGTTCACTTGCATACAAAGAAATTTCTGTTTGCAAACATGCATTTCTATAATTACCTCAATTTGTTTTGAGCTTCAATAACTTATTATACATGAAACTTAAAATGAGCTTTCTTTTAACTGTTGGTTGTTTAGTCGTTAAATTGAACAACCGCTAAGTATTTAAATTAACTTTTACCGTTACTTTGCATCACTGGAAAGCTATAAATTTTTTAGGTAAAGCTTCGTAGAAAATTATGCGTTAAAGGTTTTTGATAACTGCAATGCATTTACCTATTATATTTAACCTGCGTACAACGGCAGCTAGACAAAAATGTTGTAACAACAATGTGAGATTTTGGTATAACCACCAAGAAAGCATTGGTTCAAAAACCTACAACAGCATAAACATTGTTTAATTGCCCGGTTAGATTTATAATAGTTATTTCCAAGGAATCCATACACATCAACGCTCGAAAATTGAAGTAGATTCAGTTTAACAAATGTATTATAAAACTGCCCCACAACAACACTCATGTAAAACCCATTACAGCATAGCAATAGTTTTTAAGCATATTTCTAGCACCCAGAGATACAAAGTTCTATTTATCGAATTGCAGTAAAGTAAGTCGTTTAACTACAATAAATATTGAATAATTGAAAAATTCTCCAAACATGAAATCAATCATTTATTAAAATAGGGTACGTAGTGTAAAATGTACAAACTTCTACGCATTTCGATTATCTAATTAAAAGTTAAACGGCCTACAAACGAGCAATCTATCGTTTAATCTATAGTACGATTGCAATTGGTTCGACGTGTTCAACAATAATTGTAGGTTAGTAGGATTTTGGTACAACCTGTAGTGCAATGCGCAATATCAGCCATCCTCAAAATCTAACGTACGACCAGCTTGCAGAAAAAGCTACAACGTGTGGAGTCTGCATTGACCGTTGTAGAGCGATTTTATTTAATTTAGAGATGGTTTAGAACAATAATAATGAACACAGAGTCTTAAAATAAATTTTTTTGGGAATTGTTTATACAAATGTATAGAGAATTTTAGTGCCGGGACGTAAAATTGAAAGATTTATCCTATTACATAAAAAGAAATACCAGCTAACGGGACCGTTCGATTACCTGTAACACACCCTGAATATATTGTAACATATTTTTTTTATGTGATTTATAAATACGTAGATTCTTTGGTTTACTAGACTAAGGTACCGATTATTTAATTCAGTAATCAGTTCTTTTAATATTAATTATAAGACAGTCATTGACAATATAATCCAATTAGGGGTGGAATACTATTTAAAATTGAAATGGATCTTTTTATGATTGTATAGCTGGTAGGGATTGTTTACGTATGGGATTAATTATGTTATACAGACATGGAGATGGGAATGGCATTCGGGTTAGGTCTAGCCTGATGTACGGATGAATTCAAAATGGTATGAGAACCTTGATCTTAATAATGATTAGGAAGTTAAGTTATGTAATATTAGTGTCGTGTTAAGAGCTACCTTGTTGCTTATTGGATGAAGTACAGATTAATTTGAAGAATAGGCAAATAAATAAATGTCAAGTACGTTTTATTTTGTGTACCCTGAGTTAATAAATAAGAGTCTACATCATTTGACGCCAACGTGAGCAGAAAACTTCTTACATTCATACTCATATACGTGGTAACGTAACGGTAATTGAAAGACGCTTATCAGTATTTGTATCCAAATTACACGACGTAGTGTGGGATGCAAAACCATGACCAATGCTTTTTATTTAATATTAAACTTTTTTCCCATTGATTATTGCCACAAAAAAAACACTCAAGTTTATTCTCTCACAACCATTTGATTTTACATGATTTGAGCTAAAGGCATAAAAGCAAGTCATCATATGTTTGAGTGTGGTTCAAGTATAGAATAATCGTAAAGTAGTTTCAAGTGCTTCACTAGCGCATTTGTAAGCTTAAGCTCCTCTCTTTTCTCTAAAAACCATGTTGTGGTTTATAAATCATTGGATTCTATGAAATACCTTCAAGGACATTTATTAAAATGGCGGCTACATTGATAATGGGTTAGATATTGTTAAAGTTTTAAGTATACGTTAAGAACTAGCTCAGGTAAATTATTATCTACATAATTCTATTTGTCACTCTTAATTTATTTCTTGTCATTGCTAAACTTTACAATACTTTTTACTAAGAATAAGAAGTTAAGCCGCGCTAAGCTACACATTCATAAGTTAGATAAGATTCAATGCATTATTCATTAATAAAATGAACAATCTGATTCAGGATCAGGTTAAGAAATGTAAAGGATATAGGAAAAAGGAAAGGTATAGGGCAAAAATGGAATGGTCTTATACTGGAAAAGTCGTCAAAAGACGGATGTCGCTAGTAAAGAAATGAAAAAGTTTTCAACCTCAAGAAACGGAATTTTGTTTCTCGCGAGAAACAACAAAGTAAGAACAGGAACGAGGAGAAAACCAACAGTACAAGCGAAAACGAAACAATAACTGTCTAGGCTCAAAGTATGCAAGGGGGCCATGAGAATGCTAAGAAAGATTTAGGTACTTTAAGCTGAATCGTATTAATGAATAACCGAAGAAAAAAATAACTAACTAGGTTGAAAAGTCGACTAAGTCCTGGTTCCTGAAGAAAAGAAAACAACTCTAGAAAGCACATACCCTTACATTGATTTTCTAATACTCCACCCGAAGGTCCTACATTGACCAGGAAGCAAGCTTTTTTACCTCAAAAATTTAGAATTTTGTCGAACCCTTGTTGTTCCAAGCAAGGTAGGGATCTTTAACGTTGACAACACTCACGCACGTTTTACCTCTCATCCGAACGAGGGCGTATTTTTATGAAAAATACTCGCCAAACATTATTCAAGCGGACCGTGTCGGAATTCGAACCCGGGACCTTGGGCGTACATAAAGCCATACCGTGCATTTACATTTCCAATGCTCCACCCGAAGGTACTACATTGGTCAGGAGACGAGTTTTTTGTTGTCTGGAAATTAAGAATTTTATCGAACCCTTGGCGTTCCAGGCAAGATAGGGATCTTTAACGTGCGTAACAACACTCACACACAGGACCTCCATTTAACCTCTCATCCGAACGAGGGCGTAATTTTTGTGAAAAATGCTCACCTGCCATTTTTCAAGCAGTCGGCCGTGTCGGATTCGAACGCAAGACCTTGGAATCCGTAGTCTTTCGCCTACTACATTGATCTACGGCGACGTTCCACAGAAAGCCATACCACAGGAAGTGAATTGAAAAACTTAATAAAATCAGAATGAGACTAATGAAAAAGAAACCAGCCAAAGAAAAGGGAAGGAAACGTAGAGCAAGATGAACAACAAAAAAAACAAAATGAAAGTACCCAAAAAATAGCACAAAAAGAAAACAAAATTAAATTGAGTGTAGTTATGTTGAGGGAAAATTTTAGGCGTGTTTGACCATCTTTAAATTAAATACAAGTTAAAAGCAAATTAGCAGGTCGGAACGCTAGACTCGGGTGGATGATACATCTACTATCAGCCCCCGTACATTCACAAAGGTCTAAACAAAGTTGTAAGCTTATCCGTATTAGTTGTAACCTTTGGAATCTTCCGGACTAACTCCTGCGGTTATTTGTAAAGACTCAAGGGGCGTTTTTTTTACCGATATAATATGGCGCCACTAATTTGTTAAATTTTAACTTTAACAGGGAAACACTCAAGGGCAAAAGTAGAAACATTCTAGCGTATTAACGTTTCTTTAGAAAACGATTTTCTTTTTATACACTTAACCTCGAACTTACACATAATGGAAAGAATTACTGGTAGCGTTTCACCATCGTAAATGTGGACAGATTTTAACGTGTTGATTGCATTAAAATGCACATTTATGAAATGTGATAAAGAACCAGTGGACTTATATTGAAGAATTTTATTCAAATAAAAATTTGTAATTCTTCGGGGGAATCATAATGGTCCACAGTTTTTTAAAAGTTTTCTCATACAAAGTGGATTCTAACGCTAAATCAGAAATGAGGTACAATGCTTCCCCTTCCAAGTACGATCTGAAATGGATATTTTTAAAGACACTAAAATTGACTTAATTTTATGCACAACACTTCGATTTATTGTGATGAAATTACTCCACTGGCACCATCGAGCGTGGGATTTCTAAGGGCTTTAAGCACTCGACGGAGGGACTATCGAAAGCATCCCCGCAAATTGATTTCGTAGAATTTCCCTTCAATTTGAGGAATTTCGAACGAATCACATCGAAGAAATCATTGAAAGCTGCTAAATTTGATTTTACGTACAATTTCGGGTCGACCTTAGTCGCGTTAAATTCTATTATTTTTAACTGTAATTTTTCAAGAGCAGTTTCAATATTCGGTAGCCTTTGCACCTTAGCTTCGAACATGTTCAATTTATTTATATTTGCGGATTTAGCAAAATCCCAAATGCCTTGCAAACATTCAAATAAAATTCCTTACTGAGCTTGTAGAGTTATACTGTCGGAAAGCACTTTAAGAAAATAACATAAATTATACGCAACTTGAATTAAGCTGTTCTTATAATGAAAATTAAATTGCTATCGTAAATAAGCATAAACCACATGTACGTATTGGTAATTATTACGTGCAGGTCAAGTTCAAATTAGAGGTAATATAACAATTCGATTAACCTTGTGATCATTTTAAGGTAATGCAAGTTCCTCAGTATCCACGAAAAATTTTTTATTTTAATCAATGCGGCTCGAAGAACAAAAAACATCGATGTTCAAGCATTAGCTGAACGAGACACGCTGGTTCGCAACAATAAAATAAAATTGTATGTAAACTAACAAATTTGATAAAAAAACTTACCGCATTTAAAAACTATTACAACACTATAACGCACCTGTTTAGGCAGAAGGTTAAAGGAGGGTTAAATAGAAGGAATGGGGTTGGTATCCGATATTAACGAAGCTGCTAAATCTGCGCGAGAAAGCTTCTAATGGACTGTATCGAGGCATACTAATTACGGCGATCGTTATTGTTGCGATAAGAGTCCCTTTTTGTAAATCGACGTAAAATGGCGTTCACCTTGATCACTGAAGAACTTACTATTTATTTACAATGGGCAAAGGCCTTAACAACGGTTTATCGTACAATCTGTAATACGATCGCAGTTGGTCCGACAGTTTCAACGATAATTGTAAGGTAGTAGGGTTGTGGTACAACCTGTAGTGCGATGCCCAGTACCAACTATCCGCAAAATCTAACGTACGACCAGCTTACAGAACAAGCTACAACATGTGAAGGCTGCAACTACTGTTGTAAAGCGATTTTATTTTATTTTAATATTATTAGTGGCACTTGATGGTTTAGAACAATAATAATGAACACGGAGTCTCAAAATAACAATTTTTGGGAATTGTTGATACAAATGTATAGAGAGCAAGTGCCGGGGCGTAAAACCGAAAGATTACTCGTATAAAATAAACGAAATGCCATTTAAAGAGACCGCTCCGTTACCAGTGATACATCCTGAATATACCGTAAAATTTTTTGACGTGATTTATAAATACGTAGATTTTTTAGTTTACTACACTCACTGTACCAATTACTTAAGTCAGTAATTAGCTTTTTAATATTAATTATAAAACAGTCATTGACAATTTAATCCAATTAATAGTGGAGTATTGTTTAAAATGTATAATATAGGCTCAAGTTTTAATGAATGGTTGTTTAAAGTTTGCTCATTACAACAGGCAACGTAAGATTGTTTCGTTTGTTCGTCAACTTAGAAAACACTCATTCTCGGTTTTTGAAACAGTTAACATTGGTTTTGTAAGAAATCAATCGAGCGATATTGCGTATCGCCACTTGATTCTGAACCGTGAGATAGATAGGTCCCACATAAGGTTTGGTGTTTCAGTTAACGATTTCTGTAAGAGGTTTACTTGTTTGGTTGTTTCATTTCGTGTTATCGTGTGACCTCTTAAAATTTGTCTAATAATTCAAGGTAAGCGAATAGCTTTTTACATATAGTCTAGCGATCTGTTTGCCTTAAAGTTTGATAATGAAATAACACATTTACACAAGCATGTTAAGCTAACAAATATTTGTTTATATTATGATGAGTAGAATGTTTTTGAGAGAATCGGCGCAATTTTGCGAATTGCATTCATATCTAACCTAGGTTTTACATGTAAATTGCCATAAGGAGGAGTAGAAGGGAAGGATTTTTTCCTTGCTCCCTCCTTGCTCCTCTACTTGCTCGGACACCATCACATCAGCCATTTTGATTACGTCACACCCGCCTTCTTTGATTACGTTACAGCGCCGCCGAGTCAAATTACTTCAAGTTTGTGGAACATCAGACACAGATCCACCTTATGGGATCCACCCGATCCACCGGATTTACCACTCGGGGCGTTCTTTCTACGAGCGTCTCACGGCAGTAATGCCGTGGCTGCAATGACAGGTTAGGTTACTGTTAGAAATAGATATTAGTATTAAAAAACACAAATCACTTAACACGCATATCAGAACAGTCTGCAATAGTTTTAGCAACAACTGTTCTGATATGCGTGTTAAGTGATTTGTGTTTTTCAATAATAATATCTATTTCTAACAGTAACCTAACCTGTCATTGCAGCCACGGCATTTCTGGCGCAGACGGTTGTTTCTTTCTTAGGGTATGCAACATAAGTTTGGTCTAGATTTTTCTGGGGAACCCAAATCTTTAAAAATTTTTAAATCGAAGCAACCCTCGAGAGAATTGTATCCTTATACCTAATATCAAACTTATTAAAATTTGTATAAAAGTATTTATTACGTTTTTTTTTTCGTGGCAACCGCGTTGGGCGCCAAATTTATGCTACGTAACACAAAGAAAGCCAAAGCAATGACCCGGCTCAATCGGAGAGTAGGGGGGGTTATAGAAAGCAGACTGACATATGGTGTACGCGGCGGTAAGGAGTTAGTAACAGTACCTGCAATAAAAGAAATTAGAATAGTAAACCTGCAAAAAAAAAGATTAGTCCTGCAAACCTGAAATAAACAAAAAGCAAAACAAAAATTTTTAGTACTATGTAGAATGAAAAAAAAGAAACTGTTTAGATAATCTATATAATATAACAACTGTAAAAGCAATACACAAAAAATGTTTAGTACAAAGTGAGGTAATATTGGGGAGTAGCAGAAACGTTTCCTCACACACCGATTCAACATAAATCAGACAAAATATTAAAAAAAAAAAATAGGTAAGACACAATTGATATGAGTAATTCAGTAAATAAATAGGTAAGACACAATTAATATGAGTAGTCCAGTGGTATTGAGTTTTCTCTTTCCTTTTCTTTTATTTAAAATAGCATGCAAGTCTATGGTAAAAGGTCTCAGAACGCCAAAGGTATGGCAAAGCAACGGACAGGTATTTAAAGTAAAAATAAGTGTGAAATAGTTCAACTTACAGAAAGTCCTTCAGGAACGCTTCCTTGTAACGGAAGGGTGGCATTCTACGATGTTCTGCACTAACGAAACACTTCACCCTTGACTGTAAGGGTGTTGATGGAATTTCCTACACTCCACACTAATCACTCATCACTGGGGTTAGCAGCAGACATTATCACGCTGTGGAACTATGTAGCCTTTGTAAATTTCTTGTTAATTCTATTTCCTGAGACAATAATTTTGAAAGATTTTGTAACACAAATTGTAAAGAAAAATAGTAATAAAAATTTAGAGTCACGGGCTTGCAAGGCACGACGTAATGCATTAAACTAACAGTAACGTGAAGCGTTTTATTGGCTACCGATGGTAACAAAGAAAAATCTAATGCATCTTCTCTCGATGTCTTGCTTGTGATGCATTAACCTTTGCAGCTCTTTTTTTTGCAAATGATGATTTAAATGGTTCTTCGATACCTGGCGTGTTTTCATCACCTTGTCTTATTTTTGTACTCTCTTGAGATAAATCTGTAACTAATTGTTGTGAAATATTTAGGCCTTTAATATTACTACAAGTTGCCACCGGAGTTATTTCAGGTTTGCTATACATAAATTCATGAATGATATCAAAATACTCCCACCGCTTCCTTTTACTACCCGTACTTTTATTGTTGATTAAAATAGTTTTGTATGTTCGTTTTAGGCTTTTCCATTTGGATTCCACTTGTTGCGGAGTGAAACTTTTTTTAGATGAATGTGAAAGATTTCCACTTATTTTAGCCCAAATATTTTTTTTCAATCCTGTTTCAAATTTTTTTTGTTGTTTTTGACCTCCTCAATAAATAATAACGTTGATTCGTTACACCACAACCTTTCTTCACCAGGTGTCTCAGCTTCCTTTAGTCCAGGTTCCTCATCCTCATTGTCGGCAAAATTATTTCTAATAAATGTTCTCCACTCGTCATGTAGTTCCTGATAAAGTAATGTATTACCTATAAAAATTATATTTTAGAATAAATATTTGCTTGTTCATTAAATGACCGTACTTTTCAAATCTATCTATCATTTTCAATAATAGGTCTCCCATTTTCATTTATTACTAATCCAAACGAATATGTGGACATAATTGTAATTTTTGCAAAATTCTTTCTAAAAAAAACAACTTAACTTTTAACATTATTTTTTTGCTGGAATTAGTATGCACCAAGAATTAGATCTATAAAAGGTGGGGTAAATAGAGTGCATCTAAAGTGTTTTGCTCCGAAATAAACGACCACTAAAGAGCAAGCTCCAAATGCTCCGAATGGAATTAACAAACGGAATAGATTTAAAAGAGGGTTAGGAGTTACACTACATCTCATACCCGAACGCAGCTTTAGTATGTGCACATATGAACAACCGCTAAGTATTTAAATTAACTTTTACCGTTACTTTGCATCACTGGAAAGTTATAAATTTTTTAAGTAAAGCTTCGTAGATAGTTATGCGATAAGAGTTTTTGATAACTGCAATGTATTTACTTATTATATTTAACCTGCGTACAACTGCAGCTAGACAAAAATATTGTAACAACAATGTGAGATTTTTGTATCACCACCAAGAATGCATTGGTTCAAAAACCTACAACACCATAAACATTGTTTAATTGCCCGGTTAGATTTATAATAGTTATTTCCAAGGAATCCGCACACATTAACGCTCGAAAATTAAAGTAGATCCAGTTTAACGAATGTATTATAAAACTGCCCCACGACAACACTCATGTAAAACCCATTACAGCATGGCAATAACTTTTAAGCATATTTCTAGCACCCAAAGAGACGAAGTTTGATTTATCCAATTTTGCAGGCAGTTGTTGGTCTATTTTGAAGTGTCCTGTGTTTGAAGAGGCAACGAAATCTAGACTTCAGAATTCCATTTCAACACTCAATTTTATTACATGTAGTCTTGTAACATATAAATTTTCCTGTAAATTTATTCATTGACTTTACCGCGGTGCATCTATTATTTTAGTCTTTATTTAACAACATTTATATAATTGATTCATTCGTTATTGCATATTTAATAACCGATAAACTTCAAAACACACTTCAATTTGAACTACAATTACAATCTATTACATACCACATCGCCCTTTGTGATAAAATTTATACAAACCATTAGCGTGTTGTACATCTTGAAGTATCTAAGATTTTCAAGTTGTTCCGACGATTAGCGATTGATTGTCACTTTTCGTTTCTTAGTTAAACTGGAAGGTCGCTTGGTGTTGAAAAACATTTAAGATGTTCAGGAAAATCAAGTTTTCCTGGCAAAGGCGCCGTAATAAACGGCACAGTATTCTAAAAGTTGTCCGTGACAACTGAAGTAAAAGTGTAGTGTACAAATCTTTATGGTGAACGGTTTGTTTAAAAGTGTAAGCATATTAAAATTAATTATTTTATTACAGTGCAACTTCAATAACTCTGGAAATGTAGATAATTCCGTAATGATTTTGATGTAATTCCACGTAATTTCGATGCAGGCTTAGTTCATCGGAAATATATTATTTAGTTTGGTTCAATTAAACTCGTTTAGAATATAAATGAGTAAGCAATTTTGTTCGACACATGGCCGACTTCACTATGCACAGTTGCACCTGGCGTGTTCAGTTCAGGCACATGTCATTTGAAGGTTAGAGGTCGTTGCTACTATCGGTAAGAATGCACTAGTTTCTAAAATAATGCTGCCGTAACAAAGTTCATTACGTAAATTTTGCATGTAATGATTTCTTTTGAAACTTGTAACTACTTCAGGTTGCTGTATGCAATTTATTATGACTCGTATGAATAATTTTGTTAATTAATTTACCGAAAACTCATTTTGTTAAAATATAAAGTACAATGAGTACGACAATTTTTTGTAATTAATAGTGTGTTCAACCTAAAAAATTATACCTCACCGGTTGTACAGATGTAGACGTACAATCGTCATAGTTATCTTGTTTATCACAAATTGAAATACCAACATGTTAATTTATAGGACGTAATTCCTGTATGATGAAATTTGAAATTAGAGTATTTTATCATTATAATATTTGCCAATTGTTAAGTAAATTTTCTAAAACATTGTGAGGTCGTAGTAGCGCTACCTTGACTATTTAATATGAAAAATAATGTCTATAATTAAATATCTGATTCAAAAATTACATTTATAAGAACTAAATTTTATTAAGTACACTTATAATTTCTAATGTTATTTACTTGTCTTAAAAGAGAATATAGAGTTATTTTTTTTGACTTCAGTTCATTTCTCAGTAATCATTAAATTTTCCAAATTTTGTTAGGCATTTACAAGATAAACTTATCCGAAAGTGTACCACGATATAGTGGAAACAAATTGAACTTAATTCAAAGATTACATATTCATACTGATCCGTAAAATATATAGGGTGTCTATGTTGGTAGAAATTATGTTTCAGAGTCGCCCTACTCATCGTTAAATCCTTGAAGAAGACGATCAGGTGTAAGTATCATATTTGTGACAATCATACTTTGTATTTAAAGTGGTTAGCGATAACTTAGGTTCCAAATTTTCCTTTAAGCAAATTCATTTAGTCAGTTGCTTTATAAAAAAATTAGGTGGCGTCCATTATCTTGTTTCTTTCAACCTAAATATACCCACTGACCCAATCTCATGCGACCGTGGGCCAAAAACTCAGTTAGCTAAAAGTCTTAAGAGCGTTCTTTTACTATAAGCCAATTTCTTTCCAAACCTTACCCTGGGCTTGATACATTTACATAAGAATTCTCGATAGGTAAAATAAAAAATATATAACAGTCTTATGCAATTTGTTGTAGGTATCTTCCTCCGTATTATCTTGAACTTCTGGAAATGGAGTAAGTAATCAACTAACTACGTAGTGGGTAACCTGATTCACCTATAAATAATGTATTCCTTTGTAATGTAGTTTGCTGTAGTAATTACCATTATCCAAAAGAAAGTAAATTTCTTAATACTCTTTGTACATTCAACTGATTCCATATAAATGAGTCCCTGGTACTGCCAGGAAATTTAGCGTTAACATTTAATATTTTTAAATAAGCATCACATATCTAAAATATCTCTCATCAAGAAGAATATATGAAAAAAAGATTACCAGTTGAACATTAAGTGAATGATAATTATTTCAATTCACATATACATATTCAGGAAATTCAGGATCCTCAGCCTTGGGAGGTACTATTGCAACATGTGAGCAATCTATTCATCCTACAACTTCTGGGTACTTGTGTTGGTTATGAAATCTAAAAGTGATAATCAAAACACATTTTAAAAAGCAAAAATATGCTTACTCCATTCTAACTGCGTTTAATTTTTCTATATTGTAATTTAGGGAAAAAAATAATATATGTAATGCGGACGAACGAACGCCCCTGGCCTCGTGATCTAGTCGTCTAGTGGCTGTGGTTAGTGACACTTACGTTCTGTGACCGTAACTTAACCCAATTATACACTGAGATGGCGTTAAGGCGGGAAGGTTTGAAATAAAACTACAATAGTTAACGATACTACTTTAATTATTATACGATAACCTCAAAATTACGTTACCATCAATTAAACATGAATTACAAGAGCAAACAGTGCCGGACTCCCTGGGTTAACGCTGCGGAAAGAGTATCGGCAGATAAAGCCTCAACAACCGTGCGTTTCTAACTGCATAAATACACTTCTCCAAGGATGGGATGGCGAACAAGCACCTTGTGCACTCTTAATATTATGGGATGTCAACTGTTACGCAGACATTCTACATATGAGACTAAAGAAAAGTTAGTGTAGTCTAGCTAATCTTTTCTAGAAGGTACCAAGGACGGCTGAGTCATTACTATCTGCCTAAAGTTGAAGAGGACGAACACCGGGAAGATAAGGACCTTGACTATGAAAACTCCACCCCGCACGTTCATAAAATGTTAATAAATTCAACAAAGGCTCAAACATACACGTTTATCGTACATATCATTAGCAGTTTCCAGCCCGTTTGGCAACATAGTTCACAATGGATAACCTACATTCTATCGTTGCATAAACATTACCACAAATACATTGACAAAAACAAATATTTATAAACAAACATGAAGTTAACCATGTACATATGCTATGATAGTACCAAACAAAGGGTACAAATTGAATCGACCATCTCATACATAGTCATAATGCAAACGCATTAATACGGGATCACAGCATAGGATCGCTATAATCACATCATAACAAAAATAATAAATCTCAATATTAGTTACCGATAGAATTGCAAGTTATAATAAGTCAGACCCTTCAAACTAACATACGGTTAGGTATTATAAACGAGATAAATCTTTATGCAGTTATAAACGCACAACAAAAACTGAAATAAACATTTACATAATCATAACAAGTCATTAAAACATTGAAAACAAATTATAAAATATGCTTGTAACAAATACATACCAAATTTTACAGAAACAGAAGCCCAGATTCAGGCGCTAAATCTTTATATAAAATGCATGTTAAAATATACATTCGATCTAGTAAGCATAAGTTAAGAATAAATTTATTATGATTGCATCAGGAAACAAAAATCTGCATAACAACCGGATCATTAATTCATTTACTATCTTAAAACATAAAGAAATAACATTAAACAATTAATCAAGCTTCGATGCAATCAGATAACTTCGAAAT
Source organism: Platerodrilus igneus (assembly GCA_036346225.1). Lineage (NCBI taxonomy): Eukaryota > Metazoa > Arthropoda > Insecta > Coleoptera > Lycidae > Platerodrilus > Platerodrilus igneus. Next base: position 5,335,836 of record JARFIW010001392.1, on the reverse strand, counting down.
ATATAATTAAAAACATTATCTTTAATAAAACCGCCAAGTGACGCTTTTCGACCTTCCATGTTTGAAATCTGAAGTAAAATACTGTAAACAAATATCGATCGCCCCTACATCGGGTAAATTATGACATCACCGAGTGCATTCGGAAGTGGAAGTGGTTACCGTGCCGTTCAAAAATACTCTCGAATATACGAAATATACACTATAATATTTGCAATAATTATTAACCAATGAGAATTGACTAAAAGAAATAGTACGAATCACTACATATAGAAAAATAAACCAACTTATTAAATAGCTCAGGCAAATTTAAAGCTTTTGTAACTTCCTTAGCAGACGCACACAGAAGATTGCGACACATCAATTTATTAGCACCGACATCTGGCTAATAGCTACCACTTTCATAAAGTTGCAATGCTGTTAAAAACTATAAAGAAAACTTGCTACAATAAATATAGGGTGGTTTCGCCTGTTTGCGATCACTTATCGCAATCATCGCAATCTATATTTTTCTCAGCATCATCTTCCGCGTCGCGGATAAGTTCTTCCTGGCAGTCTTTGCATTTTAATTTGTTTTGCACTAATTGTTTTTTTCTCTTGTTTTCTCCAATTTTTCTTTTTTTATCAATTGGTCGGCTTTCTTAGCCTCTCTATCTAATTTTCCTTTTTTGTTATATTATCTTCTTTTTTTGTTTTTCTAGATTTCTCTTTTCATAATAGTCTCTCGGAATTTTGGATGATATAGCGTTTGGATATGTATCGTTCAGTTTTTCTTTCGTTCTTTTAATGGTAAAGAAATTTTTAAATGCTTTCTGAAAGGATCTGTGTCAGAGTCCACATTTTCTTTGTCTGCAGGAGTGGAAAAAAATAGTTGTGATATCACATTTTGTGATTCTATAGAAATCATTTCTTCAGTATCATAATCACGAATTAGTGCAATTTCATCAAAAGTGACATGTTTTTGAGTGCAGGCATAGGAGACTAACTCAAAGCGCAATAGGTACTTCTTTCCGGTTCAGATTGTATTATTTCAGGAGGGGGATGTAGCTTCCTTGGTCGGAGGCTTCAGTTGGACTTCTACAACAACTGTACTATTCAAATTATTTTCGATTGACGTAATATCTTGTGAAAATATAGATAGATTAACGTCAAGCGAAGTTCCATCAAATGGTATTACTGATACTTCATCCAACGAAATGAATGATCCGATTTCTGAGACACAGTTTTCAATTATTTCAATTATATGAGAGTCTGATTGATCGATATTTTGGTCTGTAATTGCAGGTGACCAGGAAGGCCATTTCGTCAAAGAGTTGCAAGGCGTTTTCGACGAAGAGTTGCGAGGTGTTTTAGACGTTGAGTTGCGAGGTGTGTTCGAATGTGATCGACGCTTGGACGTTGTCTTGGCCTTTTCCAATTCACACTCGATAATTTTAGTGTCTATTCTACGCTTCAATAGATTGTCACTGATTAATGTAAAAACAGCTTTTGCGATTTCAAAATGCCTATCAGTAAAATTTCTTTCAGGTTCTCTTAGTTGAGTAATAGTTTGTAGTTGTACATCCCTTACACATTTTGTGAAATCGACTTCTTCGAAATTGAATGGGTATAAACCGCATTTACGACATCCATTTTTGCTTGTATCCGTCATGTCAACGTCTAGGGTTTTCTTGAATACACTATAAAAGTTAGTCGTAATAGCTTTAATTAGATGTTCCGGTTTATTCTGCCATTTTTTTACAGTGATCCTCCAGTTTTGCTTGTTACCTGCCAACCGGCATATATCACGTTAGATTTAATTTGTAAATAAATTGCCGCGTATTTTTAAATGAATACGCCAACTTTCGTCGTCCCTGACAGTCAGTCGCGTCTGCGCAAAAGTGATGCGGAGTGCGCGCGTGGTGTAAAAAGACGCCATTAAGTTACGAGTCCTCGACGAAGCAACAACGATCTTGGTGTGGTGTGTCTTTTCTTTGTAGGTATGTAGGCTCCTTCTACCTTTATCTTTTGTTGTACCTGGTACCTTAATTCCTGTCATTCCCCTACGAGTACAGAAGTTACAGGAAGGACGGATGCTAATTTGATTCAACATGGGTAACTGAATCCAACCTGAAAATCATCGTGGGACCCTGGGATGAATTTTCGAGATGCCACCACGTAAGTAATTTGTTTTGATTTAAATTGTGCTTGCAAATTGACTTAAAAAGCAGTTGCATCACTCTTGAAGCGTGGTTGGTATAAGTTACAATATGGCGAGAATTATACCGCGTAAAACTATGATAATTGTGCAATAGTATAACAAATACCCGAAAGGATAACATACTTTAGTGTTTGAAAGGCGATCACATCTGCGAGTTGCAGAATGTGGGCTGTATTCGGTGGTAGCGCGTACAATACTATACTGTTTTCTTCACAAAATTTGCTTAAAGGCAACGATATGTGCGACTTATTGCCATCAACGAAGAGAATGACTGGTTTTTTATGTTGTTTTCTATCAACCATTTATTCAAATCATTGGCAATGTACTCATAAAAAATATCACTCCTCATCCATCCTGTCTCGCTTTTCCCAATTACCCAGTCAGAAGGAGTTTATTCGACAACTGCTTTTGGTGATCTTATGTAAGGGGTGGCTCCGTGGCGTAGTGGTATGTGCGTGACTACTACGCCCAAAGTACCGGGTTCGAATCCCGACACGGTCCGCTTGAAAAATGTTAGGCGAGCATTATTCACAAAAATACACTCTCGCTTCCTGGCCAATGTAGTACCTTCGGGTAGAGCATTGGAAAATCACGTGTAAGGTTTATATTCTGTTTCTCACTCCCAAATCTGTCAAAATTCTTGAAAATTTCTACAATACTTACACACTTCATTACTATTCTACGTAAAACTTTCAACGGCCACTCGTTTCCACAAACACCTCCAAAACTTATACAATAATTCCAGAATTTTATTTAACCGACATTCATTTCTTTGAAAATCACTTGAAGTTAACAAATACGCGCACATTATTAAATGATTTTTTTGTATTTTTAACCCTAGCTTAAAACAACCTTGTATGAACCCCAATCAACAAAAGCCATGGTTTTAAAGTACGTCTCTCAATATACTACGTGCTATATCTATCTCACTTCAACATACGCGTTAAAAATCACCTATTTTTTACTTGTTTTCCATATCTGCGAGCTAACACCTGTTACTCACTCCACTAGCCCTGTATTCACTCAAATCAACAAGTGCTTAACACGTGTTATATCTATCTCACTTCTGCACATGCTATCAAATAATCCCTCCCTGTTTCTTTGTTTACAAGCTTCTTTCGTAACGGACAAAGTTACCCTTAGCCCACACCATTTCTTAAGTTTTATGTCGTTTTAAAAGACTATCAATTTTTCTAATTGACGTCGGAGCCAACAACTACCTGGAATTTCTGTTGTTTGTTCAGTCTTATCGTTCCTAATACAAGAAAACATGCGACGGTTACATCTGTTTATAACTTAATGATACTAGGAAACTTTCTTTAAAACATTTTTAAACGTTTTTAACAAATATAACTGCCAACTTTGCTTTTAGTTAACACTATCCGAAAAACTGAACAGTTTTAAATCTTAGAAAAGTTTTCAACACATATACAACAAACTATGCTGTAAATTAAACGGTTTTAAATCTTAAAAATGAAGCTAAAAGCTTTTCAGAAACTACACTTATTAAATACGAGAGTTTAAATATGTTTATGATATGACCTTTTAAATGCTATCTTACACACGGAATGTTTCTAACATGACACGCGCTATATTTTCCAGGTAAAAAAACTCGCTTCCGGGCCAATATAGTACCTTCGGGAGGAGCATTGGAAAAATCACATGTAAGGTCTTATGTAAGGATATACCACCAAGGGAAGACAATTTTGTCCAGAAGCCGTCATCACGATTAATACAGTAATCGTTTCTTTCTCGTTTCCTTTTTAACGACGTATAAGTTTTTGAACCCTTTAGGTTTCATTTACATTTAGGATCCGTTCTGGATCATTCATGATATCCAACAATCCTCTCTCCGTTGAAAATCCTCCAGATTAGAAAACGATTTTTTAATGTTTATTTCTTTTACGGTTTCTCTTGCCTCATTTATAGATTCTGGTTCTTGAATATTTATTTGCGGATGTCGTTTAAGAAAACTCCTTTTGACCAGGTCTCCTTTCGCGAAGCCCTGTTCCTTCTTTAGATATTTAGCAATAGCTGCGACTGTGTCAATCAAGTATTCTTTTTTATAGGGATTCCAGATTTCGCAGATTGTGCAATCCACCCTACAATTTTTTCTGTTCCGTCGATTCCAAGAACTGGATCTGGTCCTACTTTTCTTCGCTTTTCTTCTGTTCTTCCGCTAAATCCTGCACAGTTGTTTTCGGAACGCCGTATAAACGGCATGTATCCCGAATCCCTCTACCTTCCCACATATTTTTGAGAGCACTGACCAAAGCATCTTCGGAATATCCCTGTTTGTTTTAGTTACCTTATTTATTTTTGGAGGCATTTTGTTAGTAGGTGACATTTGAAATAAAGCAACAATTGGTATTACAGCGTCAACTGAACAAACCATAAAATGGAAACCAATCCTAGAAATCTGTCAAAAAATACATAAGCCAATTAACGGCCACTTAATTTTTGGTGGTCGTTTATTGGGTTAATAATAGCTAGTTTCCGGCCGTAAAAATTGGCTAGTGGTTGCAATCTGGATTAATAAAATTCTGTTTGCGGCAATCTAAATAAGTAGTGGCCGTCAACTGGTTATCGAAAATTTAGTTTTCGGCCGCCTAAAAAACGCAAATCTTATTTAGAAACATTTTTTAGAATATCAACAATTTCGTAACCACATTCTGGATATAGTACATTGAGCAAAATATTTTACTGAAATAAAATGCAAAAAATGCTTATATGCAAACGATTTAACAAAGATAATTCACTCTTTTTATTTTACAAACTAAACTAGATTACGACCACGTGGCCCGGTTTTAGGTTATGTTTAAAACAGTGTAGTGTAACCGACCTGAAGGCTGACCAAAACGCCCTCTATACAGTACACCGGGTTCCATGATCTAACATCTAGTGGCAGTGGCTCGACGACACCTACGTTGTGTTGTTATAATGTAGCCCAAATTAACACTGGGAAGGTGGCGTTAAGGCGGGAAGGTTTGAAATAAAACTACAGTATTCACCTAACTGACCTTTAATCAAAAGAATAACCACTAAATGGGCCGTTCACATGAAAAAAACGACATTCGAAGCAAACAGTGCCGTACTCAACCTGAGCGATTGGGGAAAGAGCATAGAAAACCCTAAACTGCCCTCACACTTCCAACTGCATTTGGCACAAGGATGGGTAACGTACCAGTACCCAGATCAACAACACTGAAATTGACGGAATGTCAACTGTTACCCGGACATACCACACATGACAACTGAAGAAACGTTAGTGTAAACCAGCTAGTCTTTTTTGGTAGGTACTGAGGTCGGCTAGGCCAATACTACCCAGCTAAAGTTGAAGAGAGGGGGGCACCAGGAAGATCACCTACACCTTGACTACCAATGTTCCTTCCCGCACGGACACACGCGCCCACATACATACATTAACAGTTTTCAGCTCGTGTTACAAAAATTTCACAAAGGCTAGTCGACTTCCTATTACTTGCAAGAGTACAATTACAAGTACATTGACAAGACGACATAAATCGCTGAAAAGCATTTGTGGTATAATTGCGCATAGTTAAAAAGGCGCTTATTATTGAATAGACTATCTCCAACATAGTCATAAATACAAACGCGAAAGGCACGAGATGGTCAATCATAGCAGAGGTTCAATTTAATTACATCACAACAATTATCACAAACGTTAAAAACTTCGTTAAAAACATCGGCTAGATAATAGGATAGACAAAAACAACAAACATATAATTAAGTTTAAACCAAGATGTGAGCAGTGCAGTTGTAAATGCGATTAATATGCTGAAATAAAACAATTACACATAAATAAAATGTCAAATGTCCGCAAGGAGGGAGCAAGGAGGAAATTCCCAGTAAATGTCCGAAGTAGGTTCACTTCCAAAGAATTTACATGTAAATTCCCATAAGCAGGTGGATTCAGTGAATTCCATAAGGTGGATTTGTCCCAGGATCGGCCAATCCTACTACTGTAATTATATAGGAACATCGGCTAGATAATAGAATATACAAAAACAACAAACATATAATTAAGTTTTAATCAAGATGTGAGCAGTGTAGTTGTAAATGTGATTAATATGCTGAAATAAAACAATTACACATAAATAAAATGCATCACAAATATCAAACATTATAAAACATGTAAGCAGCAAATACATATTAAAATTTTATAGCACAAAATACAAACCCAGATTCAGGCGCTGAATGTTTATATAACTGCATGTTAGTTAAATATACCAAATCTAGTAAGCAAATGTTAAAATTTATTCACTATGATTGCATCGGGTAAAACATCACTTAAAAAAATAAGCACATCGTGGCATTACAAGTTACAAATAAAAAATATACACAACTTTGTGATTAATTTAATAAAACCCAAAACAAATACAACCTTGAAATATAACACTGTTTATGTTCAAGCTTGCCTAATAATTTGATTCAATATATCCAAGGGGTGGTGTTGGTACAAATTGTTCGTACAATCGCAATAAGGGTACATTTACTATAGATTCTACAATAAGAGCAATGCAATTGGAGTTACAACTCGGTATTAAAATACAAAATCAACATTATTTCAAATAAATAAATATTAGTTTTCGGTCGATAAACCTCTCATTTATGCATAAACATGTTCAATAAAATAGTAAATTCACATATTACACATCCCAAGTAAAACAACCGGCAAGGCAGCATTGTATACATCTATCTCAAAAAGCAACAGGTATACATAAAAATATTTCCTTCAATGGTTAAATAACTAACGGTTTTACAATAAGGACCAACGTCACATGCAAAACAATGCTCTGATTACAAGATGTAATCCGACTACCTTAAATAACCACTGCATTATAAACTTAAAACATTACCTTTAATAAAAAACCGTCAAGTAAAGTCTTTCAACCTTGCCTTCTTGAAATCTAAAACAAAAAGTCCTTTAACCTTTCTCAGCCCGACCGACATTCTATCATAAATTCTGACATAACGGAATGCGTTCAGAAACCTGCAAGTGGTTACTGAGCTATTCGAACAAATACCTTCAAACATCGAAATGTACTCTATAATTTTTTCAATAATTATCAACCAATGAGAAAACGACTTAGAAACCTTACGGATCACTTCATCCGTTAACCCATTTGACGGCTAGCAAATGAAAACTAAAAAACTGTAATTATTTTATGTTTTTCTCTTTGAAAACTGTTACACACATACACCTATATCTTATATTTATAATTAATGACATCAATAAGTAGCAAGTAGAAAAGGTTAAATCTTGCCTTTTAACATGTGAATCTTCCCTATTTTTTTTACTAAATGTTGTAACTCGTCCGCACTGCAAATTTTCAAATCTCGACTGACATCAACCTAGAAATGTCCATAGATTATTGATGCCGAGAGACGTTTACGGAAGTTTGCACAATCTGATTGGCGCTATTATTTGAAACTAAGGTGTGTTACTATTTCTATTACTTGGACAAAATGTGGAAATGGTCGTAAACTGGGGATGGCTGGAGAACCGGCGAACTGCCCTATCGGTAGGAGGATTTAACCTAAATTTGGAATTTGTATAATTCCTTTATTATTTGGTTACCGAGCCTCTATCAACAAACCTTAAAATTTAGGTACAATTTTGCAATTAATATCCAGGTATATGAATTGCTTGAACGATGTGCCTGCAATCATACAAATCTTAATAATTAATTCTATCAATCTTATTCTTGAACCAATTATAATATGCTACAGTGTCTTTTTGAACTTATATTAACAACACTAAAACACACGGATACGCCAATACTGATAACTAATTAAAATCTACAATTAATAATGTTTTAAAATTTGAATTTAGGACTTTAATTCTACCATTTATTAGTCCACCTTCCGCAAATATCAAATGATATCAAATCACAACCAAACTGCAAACCAAAACAGTAAGAACTTTATTTTAATAAAACCTGACTGCGATTCCGCAACTACGACCTCCGGACTGTAGAAGGCACTTCATTTGTCAATATTTAATCCAATTGCCCCCTTACGGATGGGTGATCACTGAGACATTTATGAACCGGCAATATTAATGGCACGATTTATACGGCTTTGGTTTTCGGTATTTTCTTAATACTTCAATCGACGATATAATGTTAATTACTTAAGGCATTAAGTTTTCATAAAAATTTTTTTTGTTGGAGGAGATTTTTATTACAAGTATATACCGCGTTGCGTCTAATAACATTAACTACTAAATACAAGATCAAAAATAGAAAGGTTGCCAAAGTCAATATATCACAAAACCTATTGTTAATCACTGAAGTTTAACGGTTTATAAAACAGATTAATCCAAAAAAATGGCAAACGACCATTACTATTTGAAAACTTGAAGTGTCCCGTAGTGTTTCTAAGTCGATTTTCTCATTGATAAATAATTATTACAAATATTATAGTGTACATTTCAATATTTGAAGGTATTTGTTAGTAGCTCAGTAACCACTTGCAGGTTTCTGAACGCATTCCGTGATGTCAGATTTTACAATGTTTGGTGCGCATGTGAATGGAGGATCGAGCTGGTCGACAGAGTTGAAAGGACTTTGTTTTGAAATTTCAAGATGGTTCAAGGTTGAAAGACTTCACTTGGCGGTTTTTTTTATTAAAGGTAGTGTTTTAAGTTTATAATGTAGTGGTTATTTAAGGTAATCTGATTACATCTTGTAATCAGAGCGTTGTTTTGCATTTGATGTCGGTGTTTTTTGTAAAACCATTAGATATTTTATCATTGAAGGAAATATTTTTATGTTTACCTGTTGCTTTTTGAGATTGATGTATACAATGCTGCCTCGCCGGTTGTTCTACTTGAGATGTGTAATACGTGAATTTACTATTTTATTGAACAAAATGAGTGTTGTTTGGTTTATCGACCGAAAACTAATATTTATTTATTTAAAATAATGTTGATTTTGTATTTTAATACCGAATTGTAACTCCAATTGCATTGCACCTGGTTACAGAATCAATAGTAAATGTACTCTTATTGTGATTGTACAAACAATTTGTACCAACACTACCCCTTGGATATATCGAATCAAATTATTAGGCAAGCTTGAACATGAACAGTATTATATTTTAATGTTGTATTTGTTTTGGGTTTTATTGAATTAACAACAAAGTTGTGTATATTTTTTATTTGTAACTTGTAATGCCACGATGTGTCTATTTTTTTAAATATGTTTTAACCTATGCAATCATAATGAATAAATTTTAACGTTTGCTTACTAGATTTAGTATATTTAACTAACATGCAGTTATATAAACATTTAACGCCTGAATCTGGGCTTGTATTTTGTGCTATAAAATTTTGATATGTATTTGCTGTCTACATGTTTTATAATGTTTGATATTTGTGATGCATTTTATTTATGTGTAATTGTTTTATTTCAGCATATTAATCACATTTACAACTACACTGCTCACATCTTGGTTTAATCTTAATATATGTTTGTTGTTTTTGTATATTCTATTATCTAGCCGATGTTCCTATATAATTACAGTAGTAGGATTGGCCGATCCTGGGACAAATCCACCTTATGGAATTCACTGAATCCACCTGCTGATGGTAATTTACATGTAAATTCTTTGGAAGTGAACCTACTTCGGACATTTACTGGGAATTTCCTCCTTGCTCCCTCCTTGTGGACCTCCTTGTGGGATTTTTACCCTCATTTTAAGAATTTTACCGGTAACATTCTGAACCAAATAGTTTTCTTCGACTAGTCATTGCATCTTTCAAGATAAATGTACCTTGTTTGGTATCAATTAATATTAGATTTTTTCTCAGTTACCTGAATTTCTAGGATTTTTTAAATAGCATCAGCCCCCAGGGAGCCACTCTCATTTTAAGATTTTTTACCGGTAACATTCTGAACCAGATAGTTTTCTTCGACTAACCATTTCATCTTTCGCTATAAATGTACCTTGTTGGTGTCAATTAATATTAGATTTTTCTCAGCTACCTGAATTTCTAGAAGTTTTTTAAATAGCATCACCCCCCAGGGTGCTACCCTCATTTTAAGAATTTTACCGGTAGGGATTTCTGACCGTCCTTATAAATTTTTTTAGCCATGCGACACATCAAATTAGTATAGAATTTTATGCAAAATCCGAATCTGCAAATAGATTTAAAATCGGAGCAACCCCTTACCGTTTTACACACATACCCTCTAACAAACATATAAAAGATTATTTTTGTTTCCTTTAAGATAAATATATCTTGTTTGGTATCAATTAATATTAGATTTTTCTAGGAAACCCAAATTTGTAAATAGATTTTAAATAGGGCCGCCCCTTGCAAGGTTACATCCTGTTAAAGACTCGTACCTTTACAATGCACGGACAGCGTCTCTCGGCACCTAAATGTTTGCAACCCAACATACACGCACACTATGACTGATCTGTTAATTGAAGGTGATCTAGAATTTTCTGCGCAATCTAACCCCGATTGAATTTTAAAATCGGATTATTCCTTACAAATTTTTTGGATGTCCGTTAAAGCGACGTACCCCAAGTTTTTGCTCTTTGATTTTATATCTAATACAGATAAAAGTTTTCTTCAACTAAGCATTTTTTAGCTCTAGGCATGAATTTTACTCTCGACACCCTGATCTGAACCGTTGCCCCTAATATATGCCAGAAACTTGCATGCTTTGGAAATTAATATTTTGATTAAAAGTTGAAAATACAAACATTTTACTTTAAACAAGAAATTACCAACAACCGAAAAATTGCAATGCTTGCTTAACGATAATGAACAAAATAAGAAGGTCATATTTTTTTTAATAGATGACTATGATATATGATGTTTATTGGTAGTTAAGGTGCAGATCATCTTTCTGGTGCCCCCTTCAACTTTAGCTGGGTAGTATTGACCTAGCCGACCTCAGTACCAACCAGAAAAGACTACCTGGTTTACACTAACGTTTCTTCAATTGTCATGTGTGGTATGTCTGGGTAACAGTTGACATCCCGTCAATTTCAGTGTTGGTGATCTGGGTACTGGTACGTTACCCATACTTGTCGAGATGTGCCAAATGCAGTTGCAAATGTGAGGGCAGTTTGGGGTTTTCTCTGCCGTGTTCTTTCCCCAATCACCCAGGTTGAGTACGGCACTGTTTGCTTTGAATGTCATTTCTTTCATGCGAATGACCCATTTATTGGTTATTCTTTTGATTAGAATAAAGTTAGGTAAATTATGTAGTTTTATTCCAAACCTTCCCGCCTTAACGCCATCTTTCCAGTGTGAATTTGGGTTACATTATAACAACACAACGTAGAAGTCGTCGAGCCACTGCCACTAGATGTTAGATCACAGAGCCCGGTGTACTGTTCATAGAGGGCGTTTGGGTCAGCCTTCAGGTCGGTTACACTATAAACTTATTACACATTTTTCTAAATTAATTTCTATATTTCCTTGAACTATTTGAGTCGAAACACCTACTTTTCGGATAACACAAATAAGACGATGTGTAGGGGTTGTCAAACTACAATGTAATCTGCTTCTATATTGAACACTTTCTTGATTATTATTAGCACTAAAATGGTATACCTAAAAATACACGACGGTAAATTAATATCCCTATGACCAAGGTAATGTATTTTAAATTATGACGATTTATACAATTTCGCAATTTACCTTTTCTATTTGGTCGTTTCAACACGCTCATATAAAGGACATGTGTTGCGTTTATTTAATAGAAACTGTGTACACTTTTTGCATAACTTGCACTTTGGGCGTTCGTTTACTCAATGAGGTGTGGACAGTATCAATTTCTAACCGTTCGTTAATTACAGTGTGGTGAATTAGGAGTGAGCTCTATTTGTACCACCTCCAAAAACGGAGCTGATGGTGTATGAGATTCCCGCGAAATCTTAATACCCTCATAACCTTAAAATGAGTTCAAAGTCTTACTTTATGTATGTGTGTGATATTTGTAAAGAAGGCAGCTTTTCCAAGGAAGATATCGAAATGCATGTAACAGTTCATACGCTACAAGGTTAATATGTTACATTCCAAATTTGGACATGTACACTTTTAAATTTGTGAGTGAATTCCCGCCATTATCTTTAAAATGGACTTGTGCATTTTCGTCATTTCAGACAGTTGCGTTTGCGCAAAAGGAATACGTAGGCGCGGAGTGATGAATAAGTGAGCGGTGTGTGACACGACATTATTAGCCAACGAGAGGTCGAACGGTGACGTTTGCCTGTGTCGTTCCTTTTGTCTTTTCTCTTAGAATGTAGGTTTCTCTATAGTATATCTACCTTCTATCGTTCCCTACCTTTATTCCTTTGTCCTACCTACGAACAAAGAAGAGAGAAGACGTTAAATATGGTTTCAACGATGACATAACGCAACTCATACCCAAATGAGATACATGGAAATCAGCATGGCCCCTGCGCAAGGTTGACCGCAAAATCGTAAAGCGTTCCACATTTTTAAGTGAGTACTGTTTATCTTTTTTAAGGTGCCACTTGTATCTTTGTAAACATATTTGGCATGTGATACAATTTGACACGTAGTTATGTCCTAATATTTTTGTTGTGCAATAATGTGAACGTGGATAGTATCCGTTTTACCAACTGTGGAAGTGGCTCTGAACACGCGACGCGGGATTGTAACAAGTATTGAAAAGTTTTCCATTTAACACAATAAAACTATTTATCAGGTAACTTTTTTTAATCAAGCTTATGCTGCTCATTCTTACGAAATATTACCTGAAGAAGATAGTCAGTGCCCTACTGTTTCAGAACTTACAGAATGTGAAGGAGAAAATGAGCATACTCTAGACGATTCGAAATTGTGGATAACAGACATGGTGCTTTACTTAATAGAACGGATTAAAGATTCCTATACTGAATTCGAAACTACTCTAAAAAAGATTTGTGGGCTAAAATAGCACGTTCATGTTCAATTCGCGCAGGAAAACCAATTGCTACTTATCAATGCGATAATAAATGGAAAAGTCTGAAACGCACATATAAAAGTGTGTTGCAGCATGATAATACTTCAAGGAAAAATGCACGTCGTTGGGAGTTCTTTAGTTGTATTCATGATTTTATGCATAACCAGCCAGAGATTACGTCAGTAGCCACGTGTAGCAGTAATAGGGGATTAAGATTGTGTTCTGATAATGCTGAAGATATCAGTAATGCAACAACGTCAGAAGCTGAGGAAATAAGAAGCACACATTCCAATCGTATGTGTCAGAAACAAGCAGCAAGTGTTCCAACTTTTGAATCAACTTTTCCAAGAAACGAAAACGTAGAAGCTCGGAAATTAATGAAAGACATAAACAAGCAATGCAGCGTCAAGATAGATTTTTAGATTTGTTTGAAAAAATGATTGAGAAAATGTAGGTTTAATTAAGTAAGATAGATTTGTAAAATACTAGGACATGGTTTGTTTGAAATGTTTATTAAATTGTGATATCAGTATACTACTTACAAACTAGTATTTATTATACTAACACAAATACAGTACAAACATTTAATTAATGTCCTATAATTATAGGCATAGAATAAACTAAATTATTTCTTTTTATCTGAGCAATTCGGTCATCGTTCCAGCTTTCATCCACATCGATTACATTATTAGGATTGTTTGTTACATTCCAAATTTGGACATGTACACTTTTAAAATTGTGAGTAAATTCCTCCATTATTTTTAAAATAGACTTGTGCATTTCCGCCATCCCGGACAGTTGCGTCGGCGCAAAAGAATGCGCAGGCGCGGAGTGGCAAAGTGCGCGGTTTGGACACGAGATCAGGATTAGCCAATGAGACGTCGAACGGTGACGTTTACCTGTGTTGTTCGGTTGTCTTTTCTCTTTCAGAATGTAGGTTTCCTTTTATCTCTACCTTCTATCGTTGCCTTCACCTTATTCCTTCGTCCTGCCTACAAACAGAAGAAGAGGGAAGACGTTGAATCTGGTTTCAACGATGGCATAACGTAATTCACGCCCAAACGAGATACATGGAAATCAACATGGCCCCTGCGCAAAAATGATCGCGAAATCGTGAAGAGTTCCACATTTTAGGGTAAGTGCTGTTTATCTTTTTTAAGGTGCACCTTGTATCACTGTAAACATATTTGGCATGTGATACAATTTGACACGAAATTATGTCGTAATATCTTTGTCGTGTAATAATGTGAACGTGGATAGTATCCATGTTGCCAACTGTGGAAGTGGCTCTGAACAAGCGACGCCGGGGTTATAACAGTTGCGCCGGTTGTATAACATATTAAACACTTCTTCTCTAATTTCTTCTTCAATATTTATAATATCTTCCAGCAAATCACCTTGCAATATACAAATATTATGCATAATACATGCTGACACTATTAATAAGGATATAAGATCAAGCCGAACAGATTCCACAAGCTTCAATCTTCTAAATTGGCCTTTCAGCAGGGCAAATGCATGTTCAATGACAACTCGGCACTTACTTAATATGAAATTACAATTTTTTTGATTCAAGCTCAAATTGCAAGTATTTTTAAAACCAACCAACGAACGCCTGTTCGTATAATTTATAAGCCAAATCTCCAATTAAATGACTATCATCAGGCCATGTGATTGCATGATCTCTTATGCGACCATACAAATCTCACTTCTTAAATAGAGTGTAGTCATGTATTGATCCTTTCTTCCCTAGCATACACATCTATAAATAACACGAGCGTCCCACGACAGTAATGCCGTGGCTGCAATGACAGGTTAGATTACTGTTAGAAATAGATATTATTATTAATTAAAAAACACAAATCACTTAAACACGCATATTAGAACAGTTGTTGCTAAAACTATTGCAGACTGTTCTAATATGCGTGTTTAAGTGATTTGTGTTTTTTAATAATAATATCTATTTCTAACAGTAACCTAACCTATCATTGCAGCCACGGAATTACTGCCGCGAAACGCTCGTAAATAACATTCTGTCGTCACAAACAGCCTGCAACAACACAGAATGGTAGCTTTTTCTATTAATGTAGGAGTTGTGATTTTCCTTTGGTGCGACAATCTGTATATGTGATCCATCAATGACTCCAATAACACCACGCAGCCCCAATTTAGAAAATCTTTCCATAGTGCCTCCTAATCTTTGTTGAGATGGCCATGCTATTACTGAATATCTTTCATTTACTTTTAAAAGCAAATGGCACATCCTATACAGCGCAGCCCAGCATGTAGATTTGCTAATTCCAAATCTATCGGCCACTGACCTATACAAATCAATAAGTTGATCGAACAAATTCATCTGATTCTATACCTAAAACTTTCTAAGTTACTAAAGCACCATAACATTGTAAACTAAAAAATCCCTCATTAACAAGAAATTCTCGACCTTGTGATATCAGGTAAGGTAGGCGTTATGATATATGGAGGTCCAATTTGCTATCTGATATTTATGAGGGATTTTTAGTTTTCACTTGCGCTCAGAACGTGGGGCCAGATTGTTTGCACTTAGATTCATTACACTTGCACTCAACGACTGAGACTCGAATCGACCTTACTAATGTGATTTTATAGTTTCATTCTTGTCACACTTACAGTTTGATGATGCTTTAATAATTTGGTACACTAGTTTTTGCTGTTGGTATATCGTTTGAGGATTGCTCTTGTGCATATGCACGTTTTTGTTTTGATAGCATTTTTTTTATTTATATCCGCATTGCAACGCAATATGTTACGTTCTATTTAGTCTAAGCGAGACTTGTCGTCGTAGTTAGTCGCTTAGCATTATGTTAGTCTAGACGAGACTCATGAAGTTCATTGTTTAATAAACATAAGAAAAAGTCATTATAAATCCAAAATAAACATAATTGTAAAAGTGAAATTAAACGGTTTCAATTGTTAGGATGTCTTCAGGTGATTTCCTGGGGCGGTGGAGCCAGGAGTAACTGTATGCATCACTTAGTAAGGTGTGTAGGTCTTCGGAAGGCTTCGACTTCCTTCGGGAAGCTTCGGATGTTGCTTCAGAGGCCCCGTGGGAACTTAACAGTGAAGATTAAGACATATATACAGGTCGGCGAGGTCCAGACATCTTCGGTGGTGTTCGGTCCTCGTCGGTAATCTTCGTGTGTTTAGTGGTGGGTAGTAATTACGTTAAAGCAATTATGAACTAAAAATTATATACACTTAAAAACTACTATTTACATATACATACAAAAGCAAAGGATCAGAAGGTATTCGGCGTCTTCTGGAATCTTCGACGGCGTCGTGGGGTTGATGCTTCTACGGGGATGACGTCCCTGTGGTAGAGCTTGACGGGTGTAATCACAATAACGACGTCGGTGCAGTATGGAATGGAGCTGAGCGTTCGTACGTGCTTGTTAACTGTGTGTTAATAAATTACGGCGACGGCCTCCAGGTACGGCGGCGGTTAGGGTAACGTGTAAGGCAGGACGCAGGCGATGGTGAGCACTGCGCTTAGGATTATTTGGAAAGGTCTGCAGACTATGAGGAGCACTGCATGTGGAGGAGGTGAACCCCAGGCTATGATGAGCACTAGGACTGATTTATGCAGAAATCAAATTCGTATTTATAGTCTTAAGGTCTCTATCCATCGTGTGTTGAAAAACGCTTATCAGAAAGTTAACCAATGAATTGCTTTGTTTGTTTTAGATTGTTAATTTTGATTATTCAAAATTTGAAAAATGTTGGTTTCCCAATTCTTGGTAAAAGTTGTTCTGTGTTCAGCACGTGTACTCTGATATAGTCAAACTTACGTTTCGCTGTCCGCTCAGTGCATTGCATGCGATCATGAGTGTAATAGAGTGTTTAATGATGTAGTGAGCATTTAATGATGTAGTGAGTATTTAATGATGTAGTGAGTATGTAAGGATGTAGTGAGCATTTGATGAATGCTTAATTTTTTGGTTTAATAATTTGAGAGTAAGCTCGATGTACTTATTCTAGTTTAGAGTCTTTTGATGAGCTATGGTAGCTCGTGAGAAGTTTTTCGTGAGTTGCAGGTGGATATGTTCCAGTTGGCTCAGAATGTAGTTTATTGGTGGTGATGATGTACTTTAGTATTAAGTTGTTGAGGTGATGGAATTTTTGTGTGATATAGTTGAGTCTGTATGATAGTTGTAATACAGCGGAAAATATTTTATTGATGGATAGGTGTTGTTAATACTTTGTCTACTTCTCGCTTATTAGTGATTTATTTCGTAAATAGACTAAGCAGTTAACATGCTTTAGTACCCTATACATCCGTCTAATCTAGTAAGTTTAGTAAGCACTTTAAAAATTTGTGTACACAAGTATTTATAATAAGTAGGATAGTGTTAAGAAATGTATTTGTTGTACAAACTCTTATTTAATAGTGATTTTGTCATGCTATCACTTTTGTTCATTTGTATTTTTTGATTTATAGTTGGTATTCGTTTTGCTTTTGGTTAAGTTTAAGATTTTGGTATGGTTATTGTAACTGAAGTTTTTTTTGCCCATTATAATATGCATCTAGTGAGTGTTGGATTCCCTTAATTATCCTTAACTGATCAAATGTTAATACTGATTATGACTTCTCGAATTTGTCCCTTTATAGGCGTGTAGTACGCGTAGTTACTAATCACTCATTTCCATGCATTTATATTTCCCCATATCATTTAGTGAATCATTCTTTAACTTTTTTGGTTAAATTTGTCGTTGGTTGTAATTTAATGGTTATGTTTTGTACTGATTAATTGTATGTTTAAAGTATTTAATAAGAATATTTTGACAATTCTATGTTGTTGAAGTTTTGGTAGAAAAACTCTTCGGCTTTATTTCATCAAATTTTAGGTACCTCGAATTTTTTCTCTTGGAAAGAGGCTGTGTAACGTATTTTTTTCCAAGTTAGTTACACATTCCTTATAAATCTAATATCATGTTTCGTTAATATAAAAACATAATTTATAATTGTCTGATCACTAAAAATAGTTTATTAAGTGTATAATGGAATATGCGCTCCTTCGCTTTCTATATCTAAGTTATAACACAAATCGTTTGTCTGTCATTTCGACTTCACTTTTCCATCAGCGCTTGAAGAAGTAAGCTGCTCTCCGGCGCATAGAAAAGTCAACATGGTCAGACACATGGCCTGGTGCCGCGTTCGTAAAAGAGGTTGATTAATGAATACCTTCGCGTCTTGATGTGGTTTCTGTCAACTTTTGGTGGAGATTTTTTTATTTTGTATTCCACCATCGGTGAAGTCAGTTGATTCCTGCAGATGCGAAGATTATTGGAGTAATCCATCATTAAAACAGTTAGTATAAATTATTTGATAAAATTTATTAATTCGTCTTCCGTAGTGCAATACCACAGAAACAAAAGCTTTAGTTTAAAATTTAGAAAACATGTAAATTATTGGACATATGTAACGGAGATTTTATTTGATTGGATAATATTTTGTTCTGAAAGTCTTTAAAAATTCCAGCGTAAAATTCAGCATAATGGTATGTTTATTCATGTTGCGTGCATCACAGATATTCTTAGATTTTTCGACATCTGATGTTGTTTAGTTCTGGTAAGAACGTTCAAGTTTTTTGTCTGAACTGTACTTCAAGCACGTGAGTGATATTTAACCTTTAATTTAATTTATATTTATTTAAATGTATTACGTATGATCAAAGATTGACATTCTATTTTGATTTAATTATTTTGAAATTCATTTTGTAAGAAGCATCCCGTTTTATTTTTGTAACTTTACAAAATTTTAAAGATGGCTCCATAGTTGCCTACTATATTTGTTCCACAAGCAGACAGTTTTAGCTTCGCTAAATAAAAAATTGTTATTTTCTTTTGATGTCAAAATATCTAGGCACATCTGCGATGTCCGCAACATGAATAATCATACCATTATGCTGGAATTTTTAAAGACTTTCAGAACAAAATATTATCCAACCAAATAAAATCTCCGTTACATATGTCCAATAATTTTCATGTTTTCTAAATTTTAAACTAAAGCTTTATTTCTGTGATATTGCACTACGGAAGACGAATTAATAAATTTTATCAAATAATTTATACTAACTGTTTTAATGATGGATTACTCCAATAATCTTCGCATCTGCAGGAATCAACTGACTTCACCGATGGTGGAATACAAAATAAAAAAATCTTCACCAAAAGTTGACAGGAACCACAACAAGACGCGAAGGTATTCATTAATCAACCTCTTTTACGAACGCTGCACCAGGCCATGTGCCTGGCCATGTTGTCTATTCTATGCCCCGGAGAGCAGCTTACTTCTTCAAGCGCTAATGGAAAAGTGAAGTCGAAATGACAGACAAACGATTTGTGTTATAACTTAGATATATAAAGCGAAGGAGCACATAATCCATTATACACTTAATAAACTATTTTTAGTGATCAGACAATTATAAATTATGTTTTTATATTATCAAAACATGATATTAGATTTATAAGGAATGTGTAACTAACTTGGAAAAAATACGTTACAACATAATCATTACTTGCTTCTCTAATGGCATTTTCGGATATCCAATTGACACTGCAGGCATTTTTACTGAGTGTAATTTCAAAAGTAAATCTTCAAAGGTATGAGGACACATTCGGATATGCATTTTAAACTGCTTATCGGTCATATTTGGTACTGTAATTTCAGCATAGCCATCCACTTTCTCTAATATACATTGTTCTGTATCTTCTTTGTTTTCACAATCTTTAAAAACATGTTACTTGCGAATGTTATAACATGACCTACAATTCGCCTATCCATCTTTGTATACACCGTAAATAAACGACTTATAAACAGAGAACTTTGTTTGTTTTATGCTGGTAAAGTTCTTAAACAATATTTAAGATTATTATCGTTGCTCGGTGGTGTTCGGTTTTAGCATTACACCGTTAGCACATGCCTAGCACCGGACTTCCGACACTCCAACACCGTTGGCTTAAACGAACCCGCCGACGATCAATAGGTCATGTGAAATGTAATGTATTATTGACAGAAGATGCGTTGGTATTAAAATAAAATGCTTTGATGAATATTCAATCAAGTTCCACAAAGGTAGAAGATTATTGAAGATTGCTATTTTTAAAGACAAGCAATTAATATGTTGATCATGGTGCATCACCGATATTTGACCTAGTAAGACCTGTGTGATCTCGCTCCAAACACTAACCATTTTTGTAATTATCACAAAAAAGTAATTTACAGATACTTAACAAACTCACATGCTAATGCACGATCATTGGCATGCAAATTATGTAATTATTCTGCATCGTATAAAGGTTCCGTGAAAGTTCATATGGCGTCACATGCTAACGAACATCCATATACATATAATTTATGTGATTATATGGCATTACAAAGAAGTAATTTACAACCCCATACGCAGTCGTATATTAACGAATATCCATTAGCATGCAACTTATGTGATTACACCGCATTAGAAAAAGAAACTATAAAAAATGATTTGCTGTTGCATACTAAGGAACGTCCATTGGCATGCGATTATACCGCATCAAGAAGAAATCATTTAAAAACACATATACAAACGCATACAAACGAACATCCATTTGCATGCAATTTCTGTGATTTTACAGCAGCATACAGAAGTCGTTTACAATCCCATATGCAATCGCATACTAAAAAGTATCCATTTCAATGCAATTTGTGTGATTATACAGCATCACGAAGTAATCATATAAAAAGACATATACGAACACACACTAACGAACGTCCATTTGCATGCAATTTGTGTGCTTATACCGCATCACAAACAAGTCATTTACAAACCCATATGCGGTCGCATACTAACGAACGTCCATTTTCATGTAATTTGTGTCATTATTCTGCATCCGAAAAAAGTTATTTAAAGATACATATACGAACTCATACTAACGAACGTCCATTTGTATGCAATTTGTGTGATTATTCTGCATCACGAAAATGTGATTTAAAAATACATATACGAACGCATACCAAGGAGCGTCCATTTCCTTGCAATTTATGCGATTATACTGCATCACGAAAAAGTTATTTAAAAACACATATACGAACGCATATTAACGAACGTCCTTTTCCTTGCAATTTGTGCAATTATTCTACATCACGAAAAAGTGATTTAAAGAGACATATCCGAACACATACTAACGAACGTCCATTTGCATGCAATTTGTGTAATTATTCGGCGTCAAAAAAAAGTTATGTAAAACACCATTTGCTATCGCATACTAAGGAGCGTCTATTTTCACTCAATGTATGTGAATATTCTGCATGACAAACAGTCATCTAAAAATACGTATACGTGCACATACTAACGCTCGTCTATTTTTATGCAATTTTGTGCGATTATGCCGCATAACATAGGTTAGCCACAAATCCATATGTAGGCGCATGCTAAGGAAGTTCACTCGCAAGTAATATGTGTGAGTTTGCTACCTCAAAAATTGCCATTTACAAAAGCAAATACAGTCACATATCAACATTAAATTATGTGATTATTTGGCATGTGTGTGATCTCATACTAACAAGCGCCTATTGGCATACAATTTTCGTGGTTATTCCGCAACAGAAGAAAGTACTGTAAAAGTCCATTTACCATGGGTATTTGCTTGCTTGCTATTTGTGTAATTATTCACTAACATGTTTGGTATATTTCGGTATCAAGTAGCTTCTTCGTATTCCAGCTATTTGACTTTATCGATTTTAAACATTTTATTTTTTATTTATGTTTTATTTATTTACTAGTTTTATTTTTATTATTTATTTTATTAGCTTTACTTATTTTGTGTATTCCATTATCTATAAATCCATTTGTTCAATATATGTATTTTATCAATTTTAAATGTTATTCATTTGTTATGCATTTGTTTAAAGAAGCGGCGGAACTCCAATGTAGGTGCCTAAAATTTACACTGATTTAACTTCAGTTGCACAACCCGAAATTATTTTAGGATTAATACTCTTAACAAATAGTCGAAATATACCGCCAAAAATATTAAGGCAACAATTTTTGATATCAGTGCAGGTGGTGCATTCTAGTGGAAGTTTGATGAACTAAATATCATAATTTATCAATATTGTAGCCTGAATAGAAAATTCCTATTGTTGCATAGCCCTTATTATCAACCCCTCTACTTAGGACGTTAATCTTCCATCCTGCAATACTATAAAACTATGACAAATATTCTCTAGCTAATCATTTTGCCGCTAGGGAGTAGTAGAGTCAATTTTCTATCGTGTCTTATAGCGTATTAGTATTGTAATCGCATTTTTATAAAATTGTAAGGTCTAATAAGACTAAGATCAGCATATTTGGTACTATATAGTTGTGATAGTTAATAGTGTGTAAAACTTGCGGCCCTAACTTATCTATAGATATAAAATATGAAGTGTTGTTTTGTCCCTCTATGGTATCTTTGTTTTATGTTATATTCAAAACCAGTTTATTTTTCAAATTCTCACAAATTAAGACCCCAAACATTTAAATAATTTTAAGTCTTAACTACATAAATTAACAATAACTTTAAATCGATCTCCTGAAAACTAGTGTTAGCAGAGATAAAACATTCTTTCTCCGTATGAATGACATCTCCTATTGTTTTATAACCGCTTGTGTTTATATCATAAAATGTTTTAAAAGTGCTTTGAATAAATATTATTGATGTATGGTTACATTGCCTAGCATGCTATTTTGATTCTTTAATAATTTAAAATTCTTATAGGAATACGAGATTATTAAATTGGTAATTGTTAAGAATTTGTGTATATTTTAACTTCCAATGACTGGAATTTGAATAAAATCCGAATTTATAATTATTTATGAGAAAAATAACGGATGCTCCATAAGACTGCATGTAAAAATCGCCCTCCATTTCCCTAGCAGCAAGTCACGAACTAGGAATACAGCGCTAAAAATTTTGCACCTGTTTCTGGCCGAGTTTAATGTCCCAAGTAGAGGGGTCCATAGCCCTTATTTAATAAAAAGAAAAATTTACTAGAAATAACCAAAACGGGTACAATGGCCACAACTGGTACCTCTATCCTACACGAAAGTGTACGATAAGTTAAAAATTAGGAATTATAAATATCGTACATTTAAGCGTACGTTTAAAACTTGCGAACGCTCAAAAATTGACCCCCTGGTGTAAGTTAAAAGATAGTATGTTTTACCTGAAGGAGTCTGAAAATTAAAAGTGTTATACCGGTCAGAAATTTGAACAAGTGCAAGACTAAAGAATTTGATGTATATTAACTGCTTTCATTAAAAATTTAGGAAAAACTAGAAAGAATTTAAATTTTTATTATTCGAACTAGTTCATAAAGGCATATTTTTGTTTTCACTATTTCAATTACTTTATTTCTGTCCATCAGTTTCATACAGTGTTGGAATTATATACAATTATCTTAGGTACTTTATTCCTGGATAGTGTGCGGAAATTGGACCAAACGATTACAAAATAGGGGGTTTATTTAAAGCTTATGTAAGTTCCTTAAAGCATCGGCTCAGAGTTGGCTGTGAAACAACCAAATTTATTTGCACCCACGTCCATCAGATAACGGCAACATATAAACGGAGGATAATTAATATTGTAGCGGGCTACTACTACCGCGTTTCTCTAATTTAAAACAAGTAATAACAAACGTCTTTATTATTCACTGTTCACAAGTCTAATTAACAGTTTATGCCTTATTTATAGATGTTTTCAGTCCAATTAACAATGAAGCACTATTACACTAATGAATTTACAATCACTAATATCTTCTTAAGTTAAGTTCGTAACCATAGGTTTATTAACAACACTAACAGAACTATTTATTTATTATACACTTCTATCTATTTATGTATACTACAAGCTGCATGTACATTAGACACAGCATATAACATTTATGTATATTCTTAAACTTCCAAAAGCTCAGCTACGTTTACTGTACACGATATAATTTATATTAGACATTCAAGTATAGACTGACTCCTGCATTTATTAGCGGCCTTATATATACTCTGAGTTAAAGATATGACTCATCCTCTGGTACTTACTAGAAGCTTCCCGGTCCTTTGAGAATAAGCGGCGTTTTGTGCGTTTGATTGCTAGAAGGATTCTCGAATCCTGGAGACTATGCAGACCCTACAACGCTTGTGTTTTTGACGGGTTGCCTAATAGTAGCTCGCAACAATATCTAAAATAAAGAATTTGGTACAGATGTACTTTATAAAAGTTGCAGTACGAAAAAGTAATCTAAAAGCACATGTGTGAACGCATACTAATGAACGTCCATTTGTATGCAGTTTGTGTTATTATACGGCATCTCAA
Source organism: Platerodrilus igneus (assembly GCA_036346225.1). Lineage (NCBI taxonomy): Eukaryota > Metazoa > Arthropoda > Insecta > Coleoptera > Lycidae > Platerodrilus > Platerodrilus igneus. Next base: position 5,311,314 of record JARFIW010001392.1, on the reverse strand, counting down.
AAAAATCTTCTACAAACCCATATGCAGTCGCACACTAACGAACGTCCTTTTACTTGCAATTTGTGTGATTATTCTGCCTCACGAAAAAGTGATTTAAAAATGCATATACGGACACATACTAATGAACATCCATTTGCTTGCAATTTGTGTTGCTATACAGCATCACAAAAAAGTAATCTACAAACTCATATGCTATCCCATACTAACGAACGTCCATTTGCATGCAATTCGTGTGATTATATGGCATCACGAAAATGTAATTTACAGAAGCATATGCAGGTGCATTATCATTTATACTCTCCATCATACCATAATCCAAATCCACCTCATCATCGTCTACATCAGGAATATTATTTACACGACACATGTTGTGCAGTACAATGTAGTCATTTATGATTTTGTAGACAGTTGTTGGTTTATAATAACGTGTCCTGTGCTTTAAGAGACAACGGAACCTAGTCTTCAGATCCCCATTGCAACGCTCAATTTTAACATGTGCATTTTTGTGTAATTTGTTGTGTCTTCTGCAGTATTATCTGCAATTTCTGGGAATGAAGTAACCCGAATCCCGAATCACCTACAAGTAATGTGTAACGTGCTGCAATTTGCTGTATTAACTACCCCATTAGATAACAGATAATAGTCGCTATGGCTGGCAACATGTAAACTTCTAAATACTATTTGCACGTTTGACTGATTCCATATAAATGAATCATCGGTACTGTCAGGAAATTTAGCATTCACATTTAATATTTTTAAATTTGCATTCCATATCTAAAGTATCAAGCATTAAAAAGGAATATGAAAAAAGTAATTTAATTACTAGTTGAACATTAATTGAATGATAATTTTTACGGTTCACATATACATGTTCAGTAAATTTAATATCCGTGGTCTTAGGAAGTACTATTGCGACATGTGTACAGTTTATACATCTTACACCTACTGGGAAATTATGTTGATTATAAAATCTAGAAGTACAATTAATAAAATCCATTTGCAAGAATGCTTAACTCCATACAAGTTTCGTTCAGTTTTTCTAAATTATTAGGAAAACAAACACACTCATTAAATGCTCGAGCAAATTTTTGACTTCTGTAACTTTCTTAACAGAAACACATACAAAAGATTGTGAGACATCAACAAATTCGTTGGCACCTACATCTGGCTGTAACTGCCACTTCCCAGTGCTGTTAATACCTAAAAAAATAAATAAAGTGAAATAAGTAAAAAAATATATGCAGTTATAATAAATAAATATTCTAGTTTCTATACTTAATTCAGTTCCTCACTTCTGAAGTCTCATATGTGGCTCCAAGCGCTTTATTAGATATCTGGTGGCGTAATTTCAGTATTTCACGTAAAAGTGGTATATTATTTGCATATTCGTTTACTTGTGAAATTTTTTCCAACATGCAGCCTGAAGCAAATGATTCAAAATGTATGTAAGCTATTAGTGAAATAAGTTCCGTATTAAGTTAATTGAATCTCATTTTCAGCGGTTACGCCGAAGACTAAGAAAGGCTCGCATATTAGCAAAGAGCAAAAACAACTAATGCTTGAATTTTTAAAGAAGAATCCTCAGATGTTAACCAATAAATTTAGCGCCAGTTTTACTTACAAAGGTTATCTATCCGTTCATTTACATTTCCAATGCTCCACCTGTAGGTACTACATTGGCCAGGAGGCGAGTTTTTTGTTGCCTGGAAATTTAGAATTTTGCCGAACCCTTGCCGTTCCCGGCAAGGTAGGGATCTTTAACGTGCGTGACAACACTCACACACGGGACCTCCATTTAACCTCTCATCCGAACGAGGGCGTAATTTTTGTGAAAAATGCTCACCTGTCATTTTTCAAGCAGTCGGCCGTGTCGGGATTTGAACCCGGACCTTGGGATCCGTAGCCTTACGCTTACTACATTGATCCACGGCGACGCCTAGGTTGTCTATCCGCAAAAATGGTCTGATGTTAGTGAAATCAAGATAATTGTAGCCGCACAAGGAAAAAGACTTCTGAAAATAAACGGTATACAATTGGAGCAGGAGGAGGCAAACCAGCAATTGAGATATTGGATGATACAGAAGCCACCGTGCTACATATCATAAAGCAAGTTTCTGTGGATGGTGCTACTGGAGTCTATGAATCTCTAGTAGATTTAAATATTAAAGTTGAGCACGAAGTAGAGCTTACAGAAAAGGAGGATTCCCCTGTTAACGTTGATGTGAACCAGGCTGAAGCTAAAGCAACAACTTCTACTTTTACAGTTTCCCGCAGTAAAAGCAGATTAAAGGAAACTGCAAAAGTTGTGCAACATTTTGAAGAATGCACTACAGTGCAAAATGAACACTATGCACGGTATACAGAGCAAAAGCTGCAGCTAATGAAAAACTTTAATGACGAAGTACTGGAACTAAAACGGAGAAAATGTGAAGCTTTAGAGGTACTGGCTTCTGCTGTCATGTTCATTAGTAAATTGTTACAATAAAATAGTGTTTTTTTATGATTAGTTGTTAGTTATTGTTTACGATTTGTGCTTTTTGTTAATATATATATATATATATATATATATATATATATATATATATATATATATTGTAAGATTAGGAATAAGTATTCGATTCAGTATGTAACATAATTAATAACTTTTGATATACCTTATAACCTATTTAAACTAGATATTATAACATTTAAAAAAATTTAATGCAAATTATAAATTATTCTATTTCGTATAATTCTGGCTGTTGCAAGATCCTCATTTACTACTCTACGAACTGTCCTGTTTAAGCTTTGTTCATCAGGATCCTCTTCATATTCAATGTTATTGTACATTCCATAATCAACATCAATGGCAAGGGCTTCATCAAATATGTCGGGTATGGCATGTTCTATGCACAAATTGTGCAACACCACACATGCATTAGCAATGTGGCATGCTACGATTGGAGTATAGTGAAGTACACGATCTTTAAGTAAGCACCTGAATCTTTTCTTCAAAACTCCATTACAACGTTCAATGGTGCTTCGTATAGTTCTGAATATTGTATTATGCCGATACTGGAGTGTACCACAGGCAGGTTGAACGTTAAGTGGTGTCATTAGCCATGGCCTCAATGGGTAAACCGAATCTCCTATGAAAGGTAATTGTTAAAAGAATTTGTGAGATAATTTTTAATCTCAACTATACGTAATAAATAATATCCCTGCTGAGCATTAGTATATAGCTGCTGCAAAGCCCTATTAACATTCGATGTTTGCCATATAAAAGCATCATGGGTGCAGCCAGGAAAAGCTGCATTTACGTTTAATATGTTTAAATAATTATCTCAATCTGTACACAAAAACAAGGGAAGAATAAATGCAAAATACAGTTTTTAATTATTACGACTTGTACATTCAGTAAATGATAATGCGTTCGGTTGACATAAATATGCTCAGGATATTAAACATTGTTTGCACTAGGGTGAACAACTGCTACGTGGATACAATCGATTATGCCAATGATACCTGGGAAATGATACTGCCTGTAGAAGCTGTAATTAAACAAACACGTTTTAGACAACTACACAATAATTTAATTGCTTGTTTGAATGACATTTAATTCTTCTCGGATGCTTGGAAATTTTACAAAAATGGTTAAAAATTTATGGTTGATTAAGGCATCGGTGATTTCTTTTAAACATCGGCTTACTGTAGGTTTGGTAATATAAAGGAACCTATTTGAGCCAACATCTAATTGGTAACTACCTGCTGCTATTAATATCTGGTAAAAGAAACAAAGCATATCAAACGATAGCAATCAACATTTCCCGCTGTATGCATTCCTTAGATCTTATATCTACATCAATATCTCTTGTGGAAACTCTTAAATAGGGTCCTTGGATAATGGAAACATACCTACAAATGTATTATCTGATAGCTCTTCAAACGGATTTCGCCTTCTTTCAAAGAACCGCAGCGCTCTTTCTTCAAGATTTTCTAACTCCTCAATTGACAATAAATGTAAAAATGGTCTTGCCATATTTAATTGAAGTGAGGTTATGAATAGCAAAATAACACGAGCGTCTCGCGGCAGTAATGCCGTGGTTGCAATGATAAGTTAGGTTACTGTTAGAAATAGATATTATTATTAAACAATATAAATCTCTTAACATTCATATCAGAACAGTCTTGTTTTTTCTTTTGCTAAAACTATTGCAGACTTTCTGATATGCGTGTTAAGTGATTTGTATTTTGTGCTTTTAATAATAATATCTATTTTTTTTAATTAATAATATCTATTTCTAACAGTAACCTAACCTGTAATTGCAGCCACGGCATTACTGCCGAGAGACGCTCGTAAAATAACATATGCAACACAGAAAGACGGTGTTCACATAAATATGCACTTAAAATTTTTCCACTCGCAACATTTACGAATGATGAATCTAAAAGCTCATGCTTAAGAATAGGAACTTTCAAATTCTTTTCAAGATACACATTCGAATACCGACATTCAGCATGTGAAAACAGGTTTCCTGGTCAGAGTAAGTTAAAAGATGGTATGTTTTACCTGAGAAGTCTGAAAATTAAAAGTGTTATACCGATCAGAAATTTGAACAAGTGTAAGACTAAAAAATTTGATATATATTACATGTTTTCAATAAAAATTTAAGAAAAACTAGAAAGAATTTAAATTTTTATTATTCAAACTATACCTAAAATAGTTCTTAAAGATAGATTTTTGTTTTCACTATTTCAATTACTTTATTTTCGTCCATCAGTTTCGTAAAGTGTTAGAATTATATAAAATTATCTTACGTACTTTATTCCTGGATAGTATGCGGAAATTGGACCAAACGATTACAAAATTAGGGGTTTATTTAAACCAAATATAAGTTCCTTAAAGCATCGGCTCACAGTTGGCTGCGAAACACAACCAAATCTATTTGCACCCTTGTCCATCTGATAACGGCAACATATAAACGTAGGATTATTAATATCTAAAATAGGGAATTTGGTACAGATTTACTTTATAAAAGTTTCATTATACCTTAAAACCTATATCGTATCTCTTTGTAGAGCTTTTAATAAGGCGCCGATGCTTATATTAAAAAAATGCCAAAGGCTTTGACAAACGAAACATATCATAAATTTTTGGTCGAATAATTCGCCTTCTAGCGGTGCCAACTCATGTAAACGACACGATTGATAGCTAATTTTGAGGGGGAAAGTGTCCTGTCAATCTAATTGATCACTAACAGAAGATATGTAATCAAAATGCCCTTATAAACATTCAACTAAGTCGACGCAAAAGTGGAAGATTATTGAAGTACCTATGCTATTTGTCTAGACAGACAATTAATGTGATTATTGTATATCATCAATAATTTTCCTAATAAGACTTGTGTCACAAATACTATCCATTTTTGTGATTTTTGTACCACAAAAAGGAATTTATAAAAACATAACAGTCCATACCAAGGAACATCCATTGGCATGCAATTTATGTGACTATTCTCCAGCTTGTAAAAGTAAATTGTCAATAAAAATTGTGGTCCCATGCTAACGAACGTTGAGGTGCATGCCATTTGTGCGATTACACTACATCATAAAGAAGTTAACATTTGCAGTCGCATTCTAACGAATGTAATTTGTGTGATTATATGGCATCGGTAATAGGTAATTTATAATGACATATGCAATCACATACTAACAAGCGTCTTTTTCCGTGCAATTTGTGTGATTATTTTACATCATGTAAGTAATTTAAAAACGTATATTGGTGAATGTCCATTTGCTTGCAACTTGCGTTATTATACGGGATCACAAAAGTCATAAGAACCCATATACAGTCTCATACTAACGAACGTCTATTTATATGCAATTTATGTGATTATATGACATCACAAAGAGGTAATTTACAAAATCATATGCAGACACACACTAACGTACGTCCATTTCCATGCAATTTGTGTGATTATGCCGCTTCACGAAAAAGTCGTTTACAAAGACATTTTCAGTCGCATACTAACGAACGACCGTTCTCATGCAGCTTGTGCGATTATTCTGCAAAACGAAAAAGTACTCTAAAAGATCATTTGCTGTTGCATACTAAGGAACGTCTATTCCCATGCAATTTATGTGATTGCGCCGCATCGCGAAAAAGTCTTTTACAAATACATTTGCAGTCTCATACTAACAACCGTCCATTCGTATGCAGATTGTGTGATTACTCCGCATCACAAAAAAGTACTCTAAAGACTCATTTGCTGTTACATACTGGCGAACGTCTATTTGCATGCTATTTGTGTGATTATACCGCGTCACATAAAATTGCTCTAAAGAATAATTTGCTGTCGCATACTAAGGAACGTCCATTTGCATGCAATTTGTGTGATTATTCTGCGTCACGAAAAAGTGATTTAAAAATGCACATACGCACACATACTAATGAACGCCCATTTGCTTGCAATTTGTGTTGCTATACAGCATCGCAAAAATGTAATCTACAAGCTCATATGCAGTCCCATACTAACGAACGTCCATTTGCATGCAATTCTTGTGATTATATGGCATCACGAAAAGGTAATTTACAGAACCATATGAAAGTGCACACTAACGTACGGCCAATCCTATGCAATTTGTATAACTATGCAGCTACACAAAAAAGTCGCTAACAAAGACATTAGTAGTCGCATACTAACAAATGACTGTTTGCATGCAGATTTTGCGATTAACCCGTAACACAATAAAGTAGTCAAAAAATTTAGTTGGTATTGCTTACTAATGAACGTCTATATGCTTGCAATATGTGTGATTATTCCACTTCACAGAAAATTATTCTAAAGAAACATTTATTGTCGCATACTAAGGAAGGTTTATTTCCATGTAATTTTTGTGGTTATCCTGCGTTACAAAAGAGTGATTAAAAACACAAGTACAAGCACATACTAATGAACGTCCATCTACATGCAATTTGTGCTATAGTGCGTCATCACAAAAATCATTTACATACTTATGTGCAGTCGCACTCTAACGAAAGTCCATTTGAATAAATTTTGTGATTATATGACATCTCAAAAAGATAATTTATAAAGCACATGCAGGCGCACACTAACGTACGTCTTTCCATGCAATTTGTATAATTTTTTCACTTCATACAAAAATCATTTACAAAGGCATTTACAGTCGTACATTAACGAACGTCCATTCGCATGTAGATTGTGCGATTATTCCGCAACACAAAAAATACTCTAAAAGATTCTTTGCCTTTACATATTAAAAACGTCCATTTGCACTTAATTTATATATTTACCCCGCCCCAGGAGAAAGTCGTTTACAAAAACATTTGCAGTCTCATACTAACAAACGTACATTTACCTGCAGATTGTGTGATTATTCTGCATCGCAAAAATGTACTCTAAAAAATCATACGCTATTGCATACTAGCGAACGTCAATTTGCCTGTAATTTGTGTGGTTATTTCGTATCATAAAAATCTGTAGCTGTCGCATGCTGAGGAACACCCTTTTCCATTCAATTGTTCGGATTATACTGCATTTGGATGCTATTTGTGTGGCTATGCTGCACCACGAAAATGTCATTTACAAAGGCATGTACAGTCACATACCAACAAACAGACACTTGTTTGGAATATGTGATTATTTTGACCGGTGTGAACTTAGCAGTTAATTTCCAGCAGCGAATTTACGAGTTTAGCCGAACGACCAGTGGCGTCGGTAAAGAAGGATACACACAAACAAGCTGCTCAGCAACGAATTTCAAAACACATTAAACCATATAAATCGCATAAAATGCACTGCCACTCAATTTTAATTAATCTTAATAAAATACCACAAATTCAAATTATGAACAACCTTATTAACAATTCTTGAGCGAATTTATAATTTTATACACCTGCAGTTCCACTAAATAAAAAAGTTTGTTTCACAGATCTTTATTTATAAAACAAAATTATTAATAACATACAACGGAACAATTTAAAGTAAATAACATACAAAATTTTAACTAGCAATTCGTCTTTAAACCCGGGGATACACAATTACTCTAATTTACTAGATATTTAAAAAGGTAGAATGAAACATGAAAAAAAAATCACACACCATATCCACATCAAACCCCAAATTAAAAAAAACCCGCAAATCAGGCAAAAGCGGAACATACGGAAAAACTTAGACTTCAAAGATGTCAATTCAGGTCTAACTATAAAAAGTGGTACCGTTTTTTTTTTTAAACTACGTAGGTCGGAGCCGATCCAAACTCTTTAGGTCGATCCGCAGCAAGCTCCGAATAAAAGAAACACACCTGCAATTCAGGCAAAAACAGAATACCATGAGCAAATCTTCGAGTTTAAAGTTGTGGATTCAGATCCAACTATAAAAATTCATAACCGTTTTTTCTTTAAAACTGCGTAGGTCGGACCCGATCCAGACTCTTAAGGAGTATCAGTAGCAAGCCTTAAATAAAAGAAACATACCCGCAATTCAGGCAGAAACAGAATACCACGGGCAAAACTTTGAGTTTAAAGATGTCTATTCAGATCTAACTATAAAAATTCATAACCGTTTTTTCGTTAAAACTGCCTGAGTCGGACCCGATCCAAGGTTTTAAAGAGGATCCGTAGCAAACCCTAAATAAGAGAAGCAGACCCGCAGTTCAGGCAGAAACAGAATACCACGAGCAAATCTTCGAGTTTAAAGTTGCCGATTCAGATCTAACTATAAAAACTCATAACCGTTTTTTCTTTAAAACTGCGTGGGCCGGACCGGATCCAATTGCGGGTATGTTTTTGTTATTTAAGGCTTGCTACGGATCCTCCTTAAGAGTTTGGATCGGGTCTGACCCACGCAGTTTTAAAGAAAAAACGGTTATAAATTTTTATAGTTAGATCTGAATCGGCAACTTTAGACTCAAAGATTTGCTCGTGGTATTCTGTTTCTGCCTGAATTGCGGGTCTGTTTCTCTTATTTAGGGCTTGCTACGGATCTTTCTTAAGTCCTTGGATCGGGTCTAACCCACGCAGTTTTAAAGAAAATACGGTTATGAATTTGTATAGTCTGATCTGAATCGACATCTTTAAACTCGAAGATTTGCTCGTGGTATTCTGTTTTTGCCTGAATTGCGGGTCTGTTTCTTTTATTTAGAGCTTGCTACGGATCCTCCTTAAGACCTTGGACCGGGTCTGACCCCGCAGTTTTAAGGAAAAAACGGTTATAAATTTTTATAGTTAGATCTGAATCGGCAACTTTAGACTCAAAAATTTGTTCGTGGTATTCTGTTTCTGCCTGAATTGCGGGTATGTTTCTCTTATTTAGGGCTTGCTGCGGATCCTCCGTAAGAGCTTGGATCGGGTCTGACCCACGCAGTTTTAAAGAAAAAACGGTTATGAATTTTTATAGTTAGATCTGAATAGACATCTTTAAACTCAAAGTTTTGCTCGTGGTATTATGTTTCTGCCTGAATTGCGGGTATGTTCTAGAGTCTAATCTTAAATGTAAGAAGTATGAAACTATTTTAACGAAAACGACTAATATATATATATATATATATATATATATATATATATATATATCTTATTGTTCTTGAGGCCCAATGATTTCTACTCCCATAAGTTCAGCCTATAAATTAATTGAAAACCTACGTTGAAAGTTCCACCTCCTTATTTCGTGTGGGGTTTTCATCGGCCCAGTAGCATATGTTGTGGGTATTGAAAACTCCATTCTTGTAAACAGTGATTCATAGGAAAAATAGACCACATTAAAAAAAATTTGATTGTTTGCGTGCTGCTTAATTAATCAACTGCAAAATTGAGCGCGCGCTGTCTAATTCTTGCACACGTTAATGATGGTTTGAGTACCAGCCCATTTCTTTTAGTGTCCTCCACACCACAAAGCGTGATATACCAATATACTGTGCGATATCGAGTACGCTCAACGACGAAAAGATCGGAAACTTGCTCTTCCGCTTGAAATACTCGATCTTCGCGATGTAGCCTGCGTTCTCGTGCATATCCGATGAAATGACCTGTTCTTATAAGTCGACCAGTAAGGGTCACGAACGTCTGTGGGCAAGGACGGTGTCTGCTTGGGAATCTTTAAGCGTATAGGCGTGTTGCAGCTGCCCCATTTCCAGAACTTTTCTCGTACAATAAATACATATCTGTAAGTTCGTGGTTAGTATATCTCCCGGCCATCGTAATTTCAAATCACAATTCACGAAACTACTGCGCGACAAAATATCTCTAATTGTTTAGAACCAACTACAATTAAATCACAACACAGCGTTCAAATGTTTTACCTAAACAGTAGTGGAACACAAATGTTTAAAAAAATTAAAATTTGTTTTAGTAGCAGTTAAAGTGCATTGACTTATTTCGTTTGACAGCCAAAATGTACTCTATTTCACTAATTTATGTTTGCAGAAGGTCACAACTTAATTGGTCGACCCTAAAGGATGATGCTATTGTATATTTTATTCGTGACCTACTTAACATTTCAGTAGTTTTAAAACATTTATGATAGTTTTTTTGTATGTCCGTTTGGGCCTTAATCATTCGTTTTAGACGACAGGCTTAATAATTTTTGTTTGTCTTATCGGTCTCGCCGTACGTCCGGTGTGTATAATGCTCGGTTACTTTGCTGATCGCCACCTCTCTGTACCTCTAAAATATCTAAATTAATTTTAAAATCAACACAATTAAATTTATGCATCGACTAGCTCAGTTATACCCTGCACAGAATAAACGACGATATGATAACAGAATATTTACCTACTCCCCTGTAACACTTCATATAGCTGAATAAGACAAACGAAATTCACCAAATTTTGTATAATAGGCTAAGAAAATGTACAATTTATAACTCTACGTCCTTGTAATATTATTACCTGTAAAAACTTTTGAATCATATGAAAATAAATATTCTCTTAAAATTTGTTTACTACCAAAATTTTAAGCAATTAAAGTCAGCAAAAATAATTATGTTATATATTGAAAGCTTCGTTGAACGTTCAAAAAACTATTCCTTTTTTAACGTAATTTTTACGTACCAAGTAAAGTTTTTGTTGACCTGTGTTACACACAAAGTTACCTATATTACATGTTGGTTTTACGCTTATGAAATATAAGACATGCAAAATTCAAGATATTAAAAAATTAAATTCTTACCTTGTATCTCTCTGTTGACTCCTACGGAAGCTTGTTGAACCAGATCGATTGCTAGTTCCAGTCGTTAACCTTTTAGCTTGGCTTTTGATCCAGTAATTCCCAGTTTGTTCAATGCTGTGTAGTTTTAGGATCGTTTTTTAATGAATTCTTTAGTTGCTTATTTAGTTTAACATCATTACTTAGATCATCACTTAGATAATCAATTTAAATCCTTACTCAGATAGTTTCTTAGATAAATTCTTAAATCATTTCGTAGAACATTACTTAGATGATACTTAGAGCCCTAAATTAATAAATGTTAAAGATTATGTTTACGTTAATTAAATTTAGACTTACGTTTTTAATACTAACGGCGGACTTTCACTAACACGTACTTGACGCATTTCTACTAATTTTTACTTGAATTCTTTACGTTAATTAATTTTATGTCACTTTTGACTTCACTTAATTTTAGATTCGCGTAATAAATTCGTCTAGACTGGTACAGCCGTGCGTTGTTAATGGAATGAATGTTTATGTTCCTTATATAGAACCAGTTCGTTCCCTCCTATCTCTTAACCTGGTGGGTTTATTCAAAATTACTTACTCTATGCATTTAACTTTGCACGTAAACATAATTTTGTATTGGGATTTGCTAACAAGTGCTGTAATTTATGCTTGACACATGATGTAGACATAATTTTGTACTGGAATTTATTAAATTCTCCATTTAATTCTGCACGTATACCAAAATTTATTGTTCCATATTTTGTTTACCCAAGTCAGGCTTTACAAAAATGTGGCAATTTCTACATTTATAATGTCACGTACGCATTTTGCTCCAATATCTAAATTTTATTGCATTATGAAATATGCTCGTTTTTCTAAAGTTTGTTTTATGCGATTTATTGCCTTCTATTCCTTACACAATGCGTTGAATTTGAAAGAAATTTGTTTCGCGCATAAATATGCCTAATTTGTATTTATTTGGAGTTTATGAATGCTTTAAATGTTTCTAAAATGAATTGGGTTGCGCCCGGAGTTATTTCTTTTAATAGTGCGGTTTAGTTATTACAGAATGAGCTTCCTTTTATTTTATACAAGGTAATTTGTATTTGTTTTGGCATTTGAGAATGTTTTAAATGTTTAGAAATGTAATGAATGACTTCCAAAATTAAAATTATTTGTTTAATGTTTTTAAGTTATTGCAGAATGAGCTTCCTTTTATTAATTGTGACTGGTTGTTCATTTTATACAAGGTGATTGGAATTTACTTTTTGCATAATGACCGAATTATGTACTTTTTATGATTTAAATGTTTCGTTTTCTTTATTTTTATGATGTTCACATGAAATATACCTCCCCTGCGACCTTGTATACCCCTAAATAACTCTATTATCTCTATTATCATACGTCTTTTTGAAGCTTTTTAAATAATGCGCCGATACTTATATAAAAAAGCTGCCAAGGCTTTTGACAAATAAAACATTTTCATCAATTTTTGGTCGGATAATTCCCATTCTGTTGTATAATAACGGTGTCACCTCATGTAAACAACACGATCGATAGCTAATTTTTAAGAAGAAAGTACCCTGTACAATCTAATGTATTGAAGCGGGCTACTCCTACCGCGTTTCTCTAATTTAAAACAAGTAATAACAAGAGTCTTTATTACTCACTGTTCACAAGTCTAATTAACGGTATATGCCTTGTTTATAGATGTATTCAGTCCAATTAACAATGAAGCACTATTACACTAATGAATTTACAAGCACTAATATTTGCTTAAACTAACTTCTTTACCATAGGTCCATTAATAACACTAACACAACAATTATTTGTTACACTTCTATCTATTTATGTATACTACAAGCTGCATGTACATTAGACACATCATATAACATTTATGTATACCCTTGGACTTCCAAAAGCTCAACTACTTTTACTTTACAACGAGATAATTTATATTAGACATTCTAGTATAGACTAACCTTTTACATTCATAAGCGGTCTTATATATACCTGAATTAAAGATACGACTCATCCCGTTACGTCTCGTAACTATAAATACATTTTGACGCCAATTCGATGACTGATGACGGTATCGGCAACTATCTCCTCTGGTGCATCCACCACGTCGTTGGAAGTAACAGTCAACACCCTTTTCTTGGTCTTGGTAGGCAACCGGTTGATAACAACAAACAAGTACTTGGACGTTAGTTCCCTGGAAAACTACTTCTAGCATATTTCGGACTATCCTCCAATCTAAGCGATCCAGTCCACAGCCCAGCTTGGGCACCGCTAGTCTCGTTACTCCATTTTCCATCATCTGCGCCTTAAGATTTAGCAAAGCCTCCCATAGATGTCCATAACTAGGTCTCTGCCATGAAGAATTTTTGGTGACCAGATAGTAAACATAACGATTTCTATCCTGAAGAACCAAAGCTTTTCCTACAGTTGGCTGCTGTTGTACTAATTCATCCACACATCCAAACTTTTTCTTGAAAACAACAGCTATTCCCCTTGACATTGCCAAATCTTGAGCTACGCAATGTGCAAAGGAATACTCTTCTAGTGCTCTAAACAGATCTTGCTGTTTTTCAACAACAACGCCAAATCTCGCCTTAGCGGAACCACCAAACGCCGCCATAAAGCTCTCAAAATCTACAATTAGCTCATGATTAATAACTTGTCGAACACCATTATCATTATTCGAGTCTTCCTGGTTGTTGCCAGCGTAGGATGTTAAACGGTCAAAGTGTACCACTTTCGGTTTACCACGGGGAGATCTTCTGATCCGGTACACTACATCATTAATCCTTTTCATCACTTCGTACGGGCCTTCCCATTGTCTTTGTAATTTTGGCGACAACCCACGTTTTCTTTGTGGATTATACAACCACACCGAATCTCCAGGTTGATAACCACCTTCTTGTGCTCTCGTGTCATATTATGATTTCATTCGATCGCTTGCTGCCTGGATATTCTTTCGGACGTTTTCGTGAATGCTATTTAATCTTTCACGAAGCTTACTAACGTAATCTTCACCTGCGATCTCTTCTCCAGGATTAAATCCAAACTGAAGATCACATGGTAGCCGCAATTCACGTACTAGCATTACGCAAGCGGGCGAGTATCCTGTGCTGTCATGTACCGAAGATCGGTACTCCAGTAGAAACAAATGTAAATATTGGTCCCAGTCTCGTTGATGTTCAGAGACAACTTTGGCCAGGTACTTCCCTAACGTCCTGTTCAATCTTTCAACCATTTCATCCGATTGGGGATGAAGTGGCGTGGTTTTAGTCTTCCTGATTCCAAGAAGCTTGCAGACGTTTTGAAACAACGCTGATTCGAAGTTCCGACCTTGATCGGAGTGTAATTCCAACGGAACTCCAAAGCGACAAAACAACTCTCTCACTAATACTTCTGCAACCGTCTCGGCTTTTTGGTTAGGTATAGCATATGCCTCCGGCCATTTGCTAAAATAATCCATTGCAAAAAAAATGTATTTATTTCCTTTCTCCAATTCAGGAAACGGACCAGCTATATCAATGGCTACCCTCTCAAAAGGATTCCCCACGTTATACTGTCGCAGTGGGGCTTTCCGTTTTGTGACCGGGCCATTTGCAGAGACACACAATTCACATTTCCGGCACCACTCCTTCACATCTTCTTTGCAGTTCACCCAATAGAATCTTTTTCTCACTCTTTCGAGAGTTCTTTTCACGCCAAAGTGCCCTCCGGAAACACCATCGTGCAAGTGCTGCAACACTTCCGGCACTCTGCTTCTCGGCACTATTACTTGAAGTCTCTCAGTGCCATCTTCACATTCCAGGCGTCGTTTCAAGATTCTATTTCCAATCATCAAGGAGTCCCACTGCTCCCAGTATGCCTTCAGGCTCCTACTTAAAATACTAATTTCTTCCCAAACTGGTCGTTGTTCTCTATTTTTCCACTCAATAATACGTCCCAATTCAGCGTCATTCTCCTGGTCTTTTCGTATTCTTTCAGGTATCATTTTTTCCAAGTATCATCGGTTACCGTCATTCTATGGATGACACTTATTTTCTCTTCCATCTTGGAGCAATGATTACAGTTTACCGGACAAGGTCTTCTTGACAAAGCGTCTGCATTCCGATAGCTAGTTCCTACTCGATGTTCTGTGTCAAGGTCATATTCCTGCAACCGCTCCATCCACCTTGCCACTTGCTCTTCAGGATTTCGAAACTTCAGTAACCATTTCAGTGCAGCATGGTCTGTTCTCAACAGGAATTTACGTCCGTACAAGTACTTATAAAAGTGCTCTACGGATTTGACGACGGCCAACAGCTCCCTTCCTGTCACACAATAGTTCCTTTCTGGCCGCGACAAGACCTTGCTGAAATACCCAATAACTTTTTCTTGTCCGTCCTGCACTTGAGAAATAACGCTTCCTATAGCTGTGTTACTGGCATCGGTATCCAACACAAATTTCAGCTCCATCCGTGGATAACTCAAAATTGGTGCTGTAACTAGTAGCTGTTTCAGTTGTTTAAATACACTGTGGCAGTCGTCATTCCAATCATATTCTTGTCCATCTTCGGTTAATTTTGTTAACAGTTTGGCAATGTTCGCAAACCCAAGTATAAAACGTCGGTAATATGTGCACAATCCTAGAAAACTACGTAGTTGATGTATATCTGCTGGTGTAGGCCACTCTTGTACCGTTTTTATTTTGTCAGGGTCAGCTTTTATTCCGGTCTCAGAAACGACATGTCCTAGGTATTTCACCTCTTTTTCAAATAGGTGACACTTCTTGGGGCTCAATGTAAGGTTTGCACCGCGTAATCTTTGGAATATCTCCTCTAGGTTCTTAAGGTGTTCTTCCAAACACCGGCCTAACACTATCACGTCGTCTAGATACACCAGACATGTTTTCCAGAACAGTCCACGCAGTATCGACTTCATCAAATGTTCAAAAGTAGCAGGGGCATTGCATAATCCAAATGGCATGACCTTGAACTTGTTATATTCCAAAATTGGACACTTTTTAAATATGGGACTAAATTGCCGCCATTATTTCAAATAGACTTGTTCATTTCCGTCATTTCGGACAGTTGCGTTTCCGCAAAAGAAATGCACAGGCGCAGAGTGGCGTAAATGCGCGGTTTGGACACGAGAAGAGGATTAGCCAATAGGACGTCAAACAGTGACCTTTACCTGTGTCGTGTTTTTTCTTGTCTTTTCTCTTTTAGGATGTAGGTTTCCCTTTATCGCTTGCCCTATCGTACCTCTACCTGTATCCTATCGTACCGCTTCAAGACAGAAGAGGGAAGACGATAAATCTGGATTCAACGATGGCATAACGTAACCCACGCCCAACGAGATACATGGAAATCAACATGTCCCCTGCGCAAGGATGACCGCAAAATCGTGAAGAGTTCTACATTTTTAAGTGAGTACATTTTATCTTTTTTAGGGTGCATCTTGTATCACTGTAAACATATTTGGTACGTGATACAATTTGACACGAAATTATGTCGTAATATCCTTGTTGTGCAATAATGTGAACCTGGATAGCATCCGTGTTGCAACTGTGGAAGTGGCTTTGAACATGCGCGCGCGGGGTTATAACAGTTGCGCCGGTAATATAACAAATTGTCATAATCCAGTTCCAATTGTAAACGCGGTTTTCTCTTTATCGTTTGACTCCAAGCCTACCTGCCAGTATCCGCTTTTCAAGTCCAAGATCGAAAACCATTTAGATCCGGATAGAGTATCCAAGGTGTTATCAATTCTGGGCAAAGGATAGCTGTGTTTCTTTGTCACATTGTTTAACCGCCGGTAGTCTACACAAAACCTTGTCGACCCATCCTTTTTCTTGACAAGTACTACCGGGATGCCCATGGACTATTCGAGTGTTCAATCACTCCTTGTTCTTCCATGTCGGTGATAATTTGCTCGGCTTTCTTACGTTTTGCCAAAGGAAGCCGCCTAGGGTGTTGTCTTATTGGTTGCGCAACTCCAGTATTGATCTTATGTTGCACAACATTCGTCCTTCCTTTCTCACTATCATTCAGTGCAAACACACCTCGATATCGTCCGATCAGTTCTTTTACCTTGCCCAATTGGTCGCCGTTTAATCCTTGACACGAAGGCATCAACATATCCAGCAATTTCTGTGAGCAACCGTTGGCATACTGGAATGCAACTTCCCACAATCATGTCTTTCTTCAGGATCACCGTATGCGGATTAATGTTCAGCGCCCTTACTGGTATCATATTTCGAAACTTTACCAGTGTTCTTCCAATCACTAATCCCTCCTGACCCATTCCCGATTCAGTTGCTTCCATCATGCATATTTGTTCTTCGCGGAGCGTACCATCCGGCCGTCCCATTACTATCATTTCTGCCTTCTTGGGTATTTTCATATCACAAATCATTCGAACTTGCATTGTCGGTTGCTCGTCTCTTGAAATGGAATCTCATCGTTATCAATCCGTAGCACATCTTCTTTCATGTTCACATGAAACCCATATTCTCTCATAAGATCCATTCCCAAGATCACTTCTTCTGTGATTTCAGCTACCAACACCCGATGATTAATTAGTTTGTCTCCAATTCCCAACGTTATGGCAGTCTCTCCGTGAGTAGAAATTTTCTCACCACTTGCCGTTCGAAGACGTACCGGTACAGGTAGCACTTTTCCACGACCAACCAAATCTGGTCTCACAATAGTTCTTGTCGCTCCTGCATCCACGAGTAATCGGACAATCCTACCATTAATTCTACCATCAATACAAATGCTGTCCAGACTTCCCATCGACGATGCAGCACGGATGATAGTCTTCGGAGCACTACGTTGTGATGTCGACGTTTGCCCTCTTACATTGACCTGCCTTAGCTCAACCGGTTGTTGCTTTGGTTGAGTACAGCGTCTCTGTATATGACCAACTTCACCGCAGTTCCAGCATCGCAGACGCCCTCTCTGCGGTCGTCGTCTTTCTAGCTTTTCCGCCTTTTTCTTTTTAAACACCCGGTTGATTATTTCATCTATGCTGTTCTGCGCTTGACCAGGTTCCTCTAAGGCAGACCAAACTTTGTGACTCATCCTGTATGATTTCTGCTTAGCTGCTTCAACTTCAAGCGCATGAGCCAGTGCGTCATCTAACATTTTTGGCCGTGCTAATCTTAGCGCTTGTTGTATTTCGCCACCTTTAACGCCATCCACAAATGTTTGAACAGCCAGTTGTTCGAGGAAGCTATCTGATGCCGTTTGGTATGCCTAACTAATCTGGCAATGTCAGCTTCAAATTCTTGTAGGCTTTCATTTGTCTTTTGCGAGCGGTTCTTAACTTGTGCATGGTAAACCTGTTGAAGATGAGCGTCTCCATATCTCATCTCAAATTTCGACGTTAAGAGGTCGTAATCATTCTGCTGTTGATCGGGAATTATTTGTAGGATGTTAAGAGCTTCCCCTCGTAGGGCCACTATTAAAGAGATAGCCTTCTCTTTGTTGCACCAACCGTTGGCTATTGCAGCAGCTTCAAATTGTTTCAAATATGTGGGCCAAGGTGTTTTACCATCGAATGTGGGTGGTTTCACTTTAAAATTTGACGGTAATGACTCGCTTCCTTCCATGCTTCTTTTTTCTGGAATGTTCTGATTTACAACTTGGTTTGCTATTTCATCACATCTTCCATTTTTATCAATTTACTGTCCAACTTTTGCTCAACTGTTTTTACCTGTTCAGTGACATCTTTTTTCAATGCAATGGAGCTTTCTGTTAATCTTTGTTCTAATTTGACCGTCTTTTCATTCAACTTGTCTTCCAATTTTGCAGCATTTTCACTAAACTTTTCTTCTATTTTCTTAGCATTTTTATTTAACCTTTCGGTAAGGTTTGATTCCAGTTCAACTGACCTCACTACGTTTTCATTTAGTGTCACCTCCAGTTTAGCCGAACCTCTCTCTCGCAGCATTTTCACTTAACTTTTCCTCCATACCAGATTTAAAATCTTTAAGGAAATTGATTAAAGTTTCTGCGTCCATTTTACTTTGGCTTCTTGTTACAAGCATATACAAACTACTTAAATATCTTTAGACGTTTTATTTTCTGTTTCATTTTTTTATTTTATAAATATAACAATAAATATTTTCCGTTCAATTCATGTATAACATTATATTAAATGAAGATATCTTATAATGTTATTTGACATTGATAGCAATATGAAATAGAAACCATTAAATTGGAATGAAACCTTATTTTTATGAATACTAGAGACCGCACGTATCTATCATATTTCATTTTACTGATTTTATTAAGGGTAATTTCAATTTCTTTAAAAATAAAAAACAAATGTTTATATAATCACTTCTAGAAGAAAATTAACAGTGACTTTGGTTAAATATGAAACTTTTTCAGATTTGGGCCGGTTGCATAATTTCAGTATAAACTAGGTTCTTAGCAAAACTTAGTTCAACTTTCGGGATTGTATACAGTCTCGGAGTAACCGCTACACCACGTTTGAAGTTGAACCACGGTGTGAGCACTCTAAATACAATTCTGTATTTTAGTATTATCACTGTCCGAATAGATGGCGCCCACAATTTTAACAGCAATAATTGACTGTCATTTATCTGACATTAATTTGACGTTTAGGATTATTGTTTATCTAACCAGGCCATAATTTTTTTCTTAACCTTCCTACCGAGTCTTTACGTTCGAACGAGGTTAGAGGTTAGGTTACTAAAATAGATATTAATATTAAAATACTGTTGCGATCCACTATTAGGCAACCCGTCAAACATACAAACGCCCGGGGCAAAGCGTATTTTTCAGGATTCGAGAATCCTTCTAGAAAATACTAGATAATGAGTCATATCTTTAATGCAGGGTATATATAAGGCCGCTTATGAATGTAAGAGTTAGTATATACTTGAATGTCTAATATAAATTATATCGTGTATAGTGAATGTAGTTGAGCTTTGAGTGTATATACATAAATGTTATATGAGCTAAACGTGTCTATTGTACATGCAGCTTGTAGTATACATAAATAGATAGAGCTTGGATTGAATAATAGTTGTGTTAGTGTTGTTAATGGACCTATGGTAAATAAGTTAGTTTAAGAAGATATTAGTGCTTGTAAATTCATTAGTGTAATAGTGCTTCATTGTTAAGTGTCCTGAAAACATCTATAAATAAGGCATATACTGTTAATTAGACTTGAGAACAGTGAGTAATAAAGACTATTGTTATTACTTGTTTTTAAATTAAAGAAACGCGGTAGCAGTAGCCCGCTTCAATACACAAATCACTCAACACACATATCAGAACAGTCTTGTTTTTTTTTTGTTGCCGAAACTATTGCAGACTGTTCTGATATGCATATTAAGTGATTTGTGTATTTTAATAATAATATCTATTTCTAACAGTAACCTAACCTCAAAAAGTTTAGCGCGGGACTCGTTCGAACGTAAAGACTGGGGAGAAGGGTTAAGAAAAAAATTACTGCAGCGGTTATTTAAAGATTGTTTAATTCGAATTGCTGCATTTCAAATAATTCAGTTGAATTCTGAATTGTGATTTTGATAATCGACTTCTTGAATATATCCAGGTGTGTGATTAAAAAATTACATTTGGATTTACTTAAAATCACATTAGTGTTGTTTTTGGAGGTACTTATTTCACCGTCAATACCGTTGTTACATACTGATATTGAGTGTACAAATAATTTATTGTAAAACTGAAATTTAAGAAATATCTTAAAGTCAAGGCTTGGTGTTTTTGTTTATACTGTTGCGATCCACTATTAGGCAACCCGTCAAACATACAAACGCCCGGGGCACAGCGTATTCTTCAGGATTCGAGAATCCTAGAAAATACTAGATAATGAGTCAGTAGTGGGGTAGGGCCGGTCCTAATTCAAAACGTGACAGACGTATTTTCCATATGTAAAATACACGTGCACCGTTTTGAATTAGGATCGGCCCTATATAATTTCAATGTAAAATAGTTGTGAAAACATTTCAATGTAAAATAGTTGTGAAAACATGAATTCTTATATACTTTCAATGTAAAATACTTGTGGGCACGTTTTGAATTAGGATCGGCTTTATATTACTTTCAATGAAACACACGTATGTTGAAAAATGTAAGTGCAGAAAAAAAATGTGTGTAGCTGTTTT